>JASAMZ010003273.1:0-28954 GCA_030248115.1 Linhomoeus sp. GSCO2_2
GATTAGTCTTGGCGGCCCGTAGACGCAGAAGACGTTGTCGATGAGCGCTCTCGCTACCGTAGCCGCTTTCTCGTCTGGGACCGCTGCGCCGGCGACTAACTTCGTGAAGATGTCGTAGGCTAAAATCGTATGGCGATTTCCACTAACTGACGGCCCAACATGGTGGACGTCAATAGCAATGGTGTGCATTGGCCGGTTTTCCGACTTCACATGCATCAATGGCATGTAATGACGTTTGTGCTGCCCTCGTCGATGGGCGCACGGCAGGCAGGTCTCGCAGTAGTCGAAGATGTCCTTCCGCATCCGTGGCCAGAAGAATCTTGTCTCGAGTCTCTGCCATGTCTTCCTGGGGCCTGCGTGGGCGGCTGTGGGCGCCGCATGAGCTTCCCACATCAGTACCTGTCGCTCTGAAACGGGTACTACCACACGTGGCTCCGGATATAACCGGTCATTGCGCCATAGCATTCCCTTCCAGACGCCGAAAAATCGGGCCTCATTGATGAACTTTTCCAGCTCCGTTCCAGTGAGGTCGATGGTTCCTGTCTCAATGTAATCGATTAGACGTTTACAGTACAGGTCGGCGTACTGTAGTTCTCTGACGGCTTTGGCATCATTGCCTTCTTTCAATGAAAGAATCGATGCCGTCTTAAGGGTTTCCGCCGTGTAGAGGGCGTGGACGTCGGCCGTGCCCTTGTCGGTGTCGACGCCGTCGCTCTCTGCTATCATCTTGTCCCAGGCAGACAATGGTCGTCTTGACAAGCCGTCTGCCATCTTGTTGACTCCTCCTTGCCGGTAGATGATCACCGGGTTGAGTTCCTGGATTGTGAGCGCCCATCGGGCAAGTTTGCCTGAAAGGGTCCTGCTTGAGAGCAGGGATGTAAGGGCGACACAGTCCGTTATCACATAAACAGGGAGTCTGTAGCAGTAGGACGCAAACTCTTTGCAAGCGTACACCACTGCTAGGCACTCCTGTTCTGAAGCCGCATAGTTGCGCTCATGTTTGTTGAAAGCCTTGCTAATGAAAGCTATCGGTTTGAAATCGCCGAGTCGAATGACTGGCTTCTCTATGGATGCTAATGTTTGCGCATCCGCATAACCGTTGTCTTCGCCGTATTTCTGCAGTAACTGCGCTCCTATCCCGTCGACGCTCGCGTCCGTCTCGATGTAGAAGGGTTTCGCGAAGTTGGGATGCGCCAACACTGGAGCCTTCGTAAGCCGAGTCTTGAGTTCGTTGAATGCGGCCTGGCACTCGTCGGACCAGACGTACGGCGCGTCCTTCTCCTGGAGGCGCGTCATGGGCTTGGCTAAAACGCTGAACTGTTCGATAAATTTTCGAAAGTAGCCCGCCATTCCGAGCCATTGTCGTAGCTCTTTGATATTTCTAGGCGGTGGGTAATCGGTGATTGCCAAGACTTTGTCCGGGTCTGTCCGGATGCCTTCCTGGTCAAGTAAAAGTCCCAGGAACTTGACGCATTTGCACAAGAACTCGCACTTCTTGGGCTTGAGTCGCAGTTGAACTTCGCGCAGTTTGGCGAATATCTTTTGGAGTAATTTGAGGTGAGTCTGTAAGTCCTCACTCACAACGACAATATCATCCAAAAAGATGAAAATGCGCTGGTCGTCGATGCCGCCTAAGGTCTTCTGCATGTAGTTCATGAACCACACCGGCGCGTTGGTCATGCCGAATGGAAGTCGAGTCCACTCGAGATGCCACGTGCCGCAGACGATGGCTGACATTCGTTGCGCTTCCTTGGATAATTTAATTTGATTGTAGCCTGAGGCTAAATCAATTAGTGAGAACCATTTAGGTTTCAGCGCACTAATGTTCTGAAAGATGTCATCTATGCGTGGCAATGTGCCAGCATTCACGACGGTTTTGGCATTCAACATCCTGAAGTCTGAACAAATCCGGAGTTCACCGGTTTTCTTCCTTACCGCCACTATGGGGGAGGCGTACTCGCTTCCCTCCGAGTGAACGAGGATACCGGCGTCGATCGCCTCCTGCAGTTGCTCATAGACTTCCTGCCGCTTGTTGTAGGGCAGACGACGTGGTTGCTGCTTCGGTGGTTTCTCCGTAATGTCGATGGTGTACTCGACATCCTTGGCCTCGCCTAATTCTGAAAGGTTTAGCGCAAACACGTCATGATATTGTTCCACAAGTCGGAGCAATTCGGCCCGGGCTTCTGCCGTGTCCGGGTCGTTGCCCAACTCTAATTTCTGCCGCACTGCTTGAAAGTGGGCTCGATTCTCAGCCGGGGTATTGTAAGTGACCAGATTAATGGTGGAATCCTCCGTAGCACCTTTACGGTGTACGCTAATGGGCGGTGACCTGAGGTCCTGTTCACAAATGGATTCGATTTGGTACACCGAACCCATATCTTGCCCTTTCCGCAAGTGGATTCCATACGCCGACAGGTTTCGCACCGTAACCTGCATTGCGGTCTGGTTAGAAGGCTCTATGTGGAGTGACGGCTCCACAAAAACTCCTCGGCCTTCTCCGCCGACTTCGAATCGCTCAATACCGTATACCTCGGTAGTGAAGGGCGCTACAGGTTGTACATCAACAACTGCAACTGAATTAGGGGGAACGTAGGAACGCTTAGTAACAACGATGTTGGCCTGAGCGCCCTCGTCCCGTCAGGCGGTTGCCTGGTCGGTGGCCAGTTCCTTCACCTTCTGCTTCAGAAGGCGCACTCGAGCTTTCTGGTTGGCCTTCTCGACTGCTTCCAGGAGATGGCTTGGGCCTTGTTCGAATGCTGCGGCGATGGTTGCCCTGTCTTTCGTTGTCCAGTTGGCATCTAAACCCTGAACTGAGGAGGTTTTGCTACGGGTCTGATACTCAGACCGTCGTTTGGTCGAGTCTGGTTTTGAAGTGGCTGTGGCCGACGACGACGAATTAGTGCTACCATCTTTTGCACTGAGCCCAGAGGGAACAGATTTCGGCCGCGGGCGGTCGGAAGCTGGTTTCCGTACGAAGGTATTCTTGCCCGTTGTCGGCTGTCTAGCTGTTGCAGCACCGAGCGACGTACCGATCTTTCCTGAATCGCGGGGAGAATGCAAGGTGGTAGTACTATTATTCGAGGAGGTCGGCGGCTTCCGAAAAGTGCTGGAAGCGCCCTTGGAAGCTGTCGTCTGCTTCTCTGCAGACTGGTAGGATTTCCTTGTCGAAGAATCTTGTTTCGACTCGACTTTGGCCTTAACGAAATTACGGTTTTCCTTGGCAACACCATCGACCGATTGGGAGAAAGATTTGGACGATCGGCTGGTCGGTTGCTCCTTGACGTCCGCTCGTCGCTTTGGCTTGTCCCTCTCGAAGGCTGAGCCGTCTTTCTCACTGGCGGCCACCGTAGGTGACGCCTGCGCTTCTCCTTCCTCGACTGAAACTGAATCTTTAGTCGGGTGTAGCGCTTTCTTAGTTATGGTCGCCGGTGTCATCCTCCAACTAAATGGGGGATCTGTGACGCACAGGCTGGCGCCCATGAGACTCATGAAGTTGGTGCCCAAGAGCACCTCATGACTAGAGGTCGCTGGATTGATGATGATCGGCACCTCGATCGTCTTGCCCGCGACGCACATTTGCACCGGGTACCAATGAGTTACCTTTATCTCCTGATGGGAATAATCCCTCAGCTGAAGTTTGTTTGGCGGAATCCACTGGCCTTTGTCCCACCACTCTTTGTCGGGATCCTTCTTGCCTTCCGCGATCTTGTTGCACATGGCTTGGCTCATGATGGAGACTGATGAACCTGTGTCTAACATGGCGTCTACTATGACGCCTTCGACTATACAGGGGAGCCGAACCTTCGGTCCCACCAATGGAGTGCGTTGTTCACTCACATTGCATACTGTAACTGTGATGGTATTTACTTCTCCGTCGCTAGAATCGCTGTCGTCGCTGTTCTCGGCGGTCGTCTGGTTTCCTGAGGCTTGGCCGTCGCCGTCCAGTTGTGAGTCGCCGTCGTCGTGGCTGACGTAGGCGATGCCGCCGTCGTCGACATCTGAATCGCTATCTGAAGACGCATATACCACTTTAGCAGCCACATTCTGTGGTGCTTTTGGACAGTTCCTCGCTCGGTGGCCTTCCTCGCCACAGGTAAAACATGGACCTATTGTCCTAGGTACTGTAGTCGTGGAAGTGGCCTGAGCTGATCGAGTGCCTGAATTAGAAGTCTTTTGGAGCGCGGCTTTGCCGCCTCCCGACAGATAGGCTGCCTGGCGTGATGGCTTAGCGGCCGCGTAACTATCGGCCGGATACGCGGTTGTTGTTCTCGAAGTGCCGCGTGTTTGTCCTCTCTGGTTCTGGGATCTCTGTCGGCCGTCTGTCTCTGAACGTTTACGATTAGACTGTTGCGGCGACTTGTCCTTTGTCGTCTTGCCATTTTCGCCAGGTCTGACGGTTCGCTTGTACTCCTCGCGAACGTCCTTCGGAAGAACGATACGGCCGCTGATGGGGTCGACCTTCTTGGAAGTATCTGAACGAATCTTTTCGAGACCCTCACGGGTTCGTTTATTGATATATTCCTGCTCGGCGTCGCGTGAGACTTCCTTAAGCTTCTCGTGCGCCATCTGGGCGTACGAGCGCACGTGGTGCAGCCGAGAATTGCGGCGAATATCTTCGCGCCATCTAGTTGGTAGTCGGCTGAGGAAGGCCGCGGCGCCCTGCTCTTCGCAGGAGCCGACACCGGTGCGGACTTCCGGCATTTTGCGGACGCAGTCACGCACTTGTCGCTCGAGCTTGTCTAAGCCGTCTGCTGTTCCATCCCACGAGAGGGAACTAAGTTCAAGCTGAAGTTCTTCCGCGGTTGGAAGCGGATTGAGGCGTTTGCCTAATTCGATTACCGCTCTCTGAAAACACAAGTATTTATAGTCGTCTCGAATCGAGTCCATGTAGATCGCCGCTTGTCCCTTCAGCAGCGAATGGAATTTCTCCGTCCAGTGGCGTGGGTTGAGGTTGACCTGATAAAAGTACATCATGACTTCACGAATGAAGTCATCGTAGTACCTATCGTTGCCCTCGCCACTGAATTTGGCAGGCGGGCGATTATCGCCGCCAATGGGTGGTCCCCCTGTTCCACCGTCGTCTTCCTGAGGATAATTGCGGTTAATTTCCCGCACTTCGGTGAACAGATTTGGCATGTCGCGATTGCGGGGATTCCAGTAATAGACGTCGTCTGCGGTCGCTTGTGTAAGCGCCGCCCGTGTCAATAAGCTAGGGTTCAGTTCTGAATAGCCGCCGTCAGGTCGAGTCGAGCGGGAACCCGCTGACACATTGCTAAACTCACGCAATACTTGTGGCATACTTCGCATGTTGCCCCCACACGTAGGCTGGTACGTGGAAGCATTCTGGATCGCGTCCCGGGCCATCTTGTCGATCGCTCGTTGGAGATCGTCCTTGTGAGACCTGATGACCTTCCTCCTGGTACCCGACGAGACGACAGAAGCTCCGTCGTCGCCGTCGCCGCCCCGCGTGGTTGACCTAGGTCGGCTTCCTGAAGCTGAACTTCCTCCCGAGCGCTGTTGATTTCGCGCTATTGTCAGTTCACGTCGCAACGCATCATTCTGGCTTTGCTGTAAAGCCAGTTCCTGTTGCAACTGTTCCTTTTCTCTATCGGCGTCAGTCATCTGAGCCGCTGGTTCTCCGGCCAACGTTGACGGCGGCCGTGTCGCTGCCGTCGCCGGGTCCGTTCGGCGCTGATTCTCTCGAGCCTGCAGTCTCCTATTTCGTCGATTATCCGCCACATTCAGCCCTGAGTCAGTGGCTGGTGGTGGTGGGTTCTGCGCCGGCGGCGGCGGCGGCTGTTGCTGCTGCCGCTGCTGTTCGTCTTGCCGGCGACGATTGTCTAAATCGAAGGTACTCCTGAAACCGTTTTGTACGTTTATCCCTCGACACAGTGTCACTCTCGGCTGTGGCTGGCCGTTCGCCGGTGGGCGATTGGCATTGGGATTTGGTGGCTGATTAGTGCCACCCTGAGTGTCTTCGTCTGAGACTGCGTCGAGAAAATCTCTCGCCGCCGAAGGGTCTTGGGTGATCAGACTGACAAGTTCGTCTGCCGTCATTCCGGTCCTTTGTCGGAACTGACGCAGTCTAGTCGCTACGTCACCCTGTCCTCGCCCTGAAGTCCTAGTAAACACTGAAGTATGTAATGATTCAGTGGAACCATGGGGCGAACATTCTTCGATTGGAGGCAGCTGCTGCTGCTCCCTAGGTCGTCGCATAACTGGGGGTTGTACGAACAGCGATTGTCGATTGGGCGGCTGAAAAGAAGCTGTGTTTTGCTGCTGGTTGCTAACGGTCGCCGGCCGCGCCGGCGTTAGCGGTTGCCCCACTGACGGCGTGGGTCCCGCCTGGGGTGGTGACGCCCTCGGCGGCGTGTGCACCACTGGTGGCGTTTGCGCCACGTTCGGCTGCAGAACCACTGCTGGGGTGGCACTTCTGCTTCCTGGCGGCGGCAGTCCCTGCTGCTGGCCGCCGTTGCCGATTGGCGAGGTCAGCGGCAGTGTACTCGCTGCCCTTGTGACGTCGCCTTGGGTCACGGGGTCCTGGTCGGCCTCCGTGTAGAAGTAGCAACCTAGCTGCATTCGCACACGCATCACTTTGCCATCCAACGAAATCACATGGGTGTCGTCATTGACGGGGTATTTCGCTATACATTGAGCAATATAGTCCTCGTCAGCCCGAAGCAACTGCTTGGGTATGGCCGTCGGATCGACTGTAGTCAGATACGGCTCAAACTCACTGCCGGCGTAGTCCCGAAGCACTTCCTCCGTTCGCTTCTCCCACTCGCGCTTGAACCGCTCGAAGAACGATGGGGGCGGAGTATATCTGAAGTCGCTTCTCTGAAGGAACGATGTCATGAAACCGGACAGTTTACGCTTCAATCGGAGCGTCGGAGCCATCGTCGGCCAATTTGACGTATTCCAGAAGTAAGCGAACAAGGTATGCGTGTGAGCATCCTTCACTTTCGCTTCATGTTGGGCTATGGGATCTGGCGATTCTTCCATTACTACCGCCGGCAATTCCCTTAGATAGCTATGAGCCATCTCGACGTACGCCGCCTCGTCCGGGAGCATGTTGATTCGCGGCAAAGCCTGCCGGATTGCCGAGGCACCCTGAGCGATGATGCCTGGAAACGTGTCGACTAGTCGCTGAACAAAACCGCAGTTGACAGTTTGCGAAACGGCGTTGCCGCCGTCAAAGTGACAGCGAAGCGCGTCGGCGTGTTGTTGGGTGAAACGGGCCCGTGGTCCGGCCGGCGTCGTCGCGGAAGCCGAAGCTGGCGCGGCGCGCAAATTGCGGCCAGTTGTTGCCGAGGCCGGCGTTCGAAGGCGGGCCGACGAAGGCCTGCGAGCCGTGGCAGACATTCCTGAACGCGACCTGTTTCACACACGCACAATTTCGAATCAACGCCCTATGAAGACAGTGCACGGTTTGGTACAGCTGTTCGCTGCACGAAGAGTCGTTGCGGAGAGGAGAGTCGGCGTCCGGCTCGACTTGCCTCGAATCCGCTTGACGAAGGATGAGTTCGGTTGTTATGTCGCTTGCCCTGAAAGAGAGCACGCACTCGGTACCAAAATGGTCCGACAACCGAACTGTGGATGTAGACTCCTGAAAGAGAACGGTTTTATTTCTCACAGGAGGCAATAGAGACTTGACAGTGAAACCAAAAGATGCGCGCTCCAATCTTGTTAGCTCTGCACTAATCGTACAGATCCGACAAGGATTGACTCACGCTTCCGGGTCACCACTGCAAAGCCGCTACCTGCTGTAACTCGACGGAGAGGGCTGCCTTTACCCCAACCTCTCCTCCGATTACCTAGCGGAGTCGGCCACCCAGTCGGTAGCTGCAGATCTTATTCCACTACCGTTGTCTCCTCACATCCGTTCGTCGACTGACAACACTCCGTGCGACAGCAAGGATAAGGTTCGGAGCCGATTACTCGGTCCACTAAGACTTCTCTCTCTCGTGACGGAAGCCGTACTCCTAGCGTCGTGCCGGTTCCGTAGCTTGGGAGAGTAGATTGCCACTATCTACTGCCTTGGACTTCTTTTGCCCGTTACCCTGCTCTTGTAGCAATAATGGGTAAGCGCACAGAGGATAGTTTCCGGACACAGTAGAAGAGCGGCAGCGCCTAGGATCTTAGGGTTCCTAACACCGCTTTCTGGAACTCCCCTAAGGGGTTTACAGAACGGGTACTGAGACCTCGGAGGGGGAAGGTAGCCTTTCTTTTGGCTTACACCTTTCGGCCGTGACGACGGGCAAGGGTTTGTCCCTCTGACAAGAGTTGAAGTTATGAAGAATTGGGCCCTTTATATAGACGCTTCGGTCGGCAATTGGGCGTACACAGTACCCCACGAATTTGTATATTACGGTGGTAATATGGTAAATGTTAGTTTGAACTTGAAGCGTGTGGCTGCCAATGTCCATTCCGCGCACCAGAGGCACACAACGTATAAACGCCGGTGCACATCCGTATATATACACCTCGCCGCGCTGAGGCGCGGCGAAAAAACTAACGACCAGTGAGTCGAAACCGTACGAATCCTCAGCGATTCGTATGGCGAAACCTGTGGCCTCATATCCCATAAACCCGCGTTAGGACAACAAGCTGTGTGTGTAAAAAGTTCAACCTATACTTTGTGTCTGTCAAATTTTGGTGAACAGTATAGTGAATTTCATTTACATAATTAGCCGCATCTAGCGAAGGTATCTTGAAAACGTGTACCACAATTCAAATGCAGCTATTACCACGATACGGTTGTCTGTACAACTGATCTAAAGCTCAGTGATATCGCCGCGTTCGCTATCTGGTGTCGGCATGATACGACGCCGTTCATCTGAAGTTTTATACCTGTGGGAATACGCCACATCGAACAAAAAACTTGCCAACTGTTTGGTGCAGTCGTTCTCTACTAGGAATTTCGTTTGGTGTGCGCATTTCTGCGTTATGACGCTTTTGACAATTTGTAGAATTTTGGCAAATTTTGGCGTATTTCTATAAAATTCCACAATTGCAAACAATTTCTTTTGCGTTACAAATTGTCCGCGGTCTATGCTCTTTCGATTTCTGAAGAAATTTCGCCGCTAGTCCATCAGGCGACAAAATCGATTTTCGACTTTTTATATATTTTTATTGTAAATATCTCTAAATTGCAGTATTTCAAAGCTGTAGAACCATGTCACAAATTCTAATTGGCTTACGACCTTTCAATTTCTGCATTCACATTCGTCAATAAATGACGTTCTATTTTTGTCATTTTATGAAATTTGACAAATAATTTCGTATTTCTATCAAATTTCACATCGACAAAAAATTTCTTTTGTGTTACAAATTGACCACGGCTTATGCTCTTTCCACTTCTGAGAACTTTCGCCGCTAGTCCATCAGGCGACAAAATCGATTTTCGACTTTTATATATTTTAATTGTAAATATCTCTAAATTGCAGTATTTCAAAGCTGTAGAACCATGTCACAAATTCTCACTGGCTTACGACCTTTCAATTTCTGCATTCACATTTGTCAATAAATTACGTTCTATTTTTGTCAAAATATGAAATTTCGACAAACAATTTCGTATTTCTATGAAATTCCACATTTGAAAAAAATTTCTTTTGTGTTACAAATTGTCCACGGCCCATGCTCTTTCCACTTCTGAAGAAATTTCGCCACTAGCTCATCACGCGAAAAAGACAATTTTTGACATTTTCATATTTTAATTGTAAATATCTCCAAATTGCAATTCTTCAAAACTGAAAAACTATGTCACAAATTCTTATTGGCTCTCGGCGTTTCAGTTTCTGCATTCACATTCGTCAATAAATGACGTTCTATTTTTGTCAATTTATGAAATTTTGACAAACAATTGCGTATTTCTATCAAATTCCACATTGACAAAAAATTTCTTTTGGGTTACATATTATCAGCGCTCCGTGCTCTTTCCATTTCTGAAGAAATTTCGCGGTTAGCTCATCAGGTGAAAAAGTCGATTTTCGACATTTTGAATTTTAATTGTGAATATCTCGAAAATGCGAAATTAGCAACAGAAACGGACATCAGATCCGTACTCAGCGACCTTGACTCTACTTGACCACATATGCCACATATCTTACTTCGGTGCCACGGACGGACGGACGGACGGACGGACGGACGGACACACACACACACAGACAGACATTGTCATCCGTATATATACACCTCGCCGCGCTGAGGCGCGGCGAAAAAATGACCCATGGATCAGGTACTGAAATTTGGGGTTTTCGCGATGCATCCTTCTCGACACGGTACTTATGCCATACTATTATTTTAGTAGGGTACTCATCCAGTATCGATAATTTTTCCCTGGGGGACTTTCCCCACGGGGGCTTTTCTTAGTACGCGATACAAAATAAATCGCGAGCAGAAAATTATTAGTAAGGTATGCAAGTAATATTGATAATTTTTTAGCGCAGGTTTATGGGATATTCGGTCGTAGGTCTGCGACACTTCAGCTGCGTAGTGGAGAGTGTGAATCCTGTGACCTAATGTTGGAAGAACATAGAGGGGGTATGAAGTGCTTTCCCGCGAAGTCGATAGGCGTCGCTACGCGCTGCGGAGGTGGCCGCCTCCTCCCTCCCTTCGCGCCGCTGCCAGCGGCCCGCCATTCTACGATCGTTGCCGAAAGTGTACGTGACATTCTACATTTTCCATTCTACATCTCCTACACTTGTACTTACCTTACAAAGCGAAGCGGGAAAATAGTTTATCACGTAGCGAACTTGTGAGCGAAGCTGATAATGATCTAATTTATCTCCACCTTAGACACATATGAGTTTGGTACTTTGCACATCTTTCAAATTCTCTGTTCTCACAATGTTGCCTGCACTCTACATGGTACATACAATGTATGTAGGTACTAGTAAGGCAATGACAGTCGCGGCAACGAGAACGAGTGTGTTGGTTCAATGAGAGAGTATAACAATCCAGACTATAGCGCAATCAGCAAATTTGTAGAAGAATCGTGTGCGCAGGGAATTGCATTTTGCATTTGTCCAAAGTCGATGACAATTTTCGGCCAACCGGGGGGAAGGGTGCGCGCGCGGCAAAGTTTTGCGCCGGCCGCCAAGTCGTGCGAGTAAAATTCGCCGCGCGCGAGACGCCAAGTTCGGCAGTGAGTCCTTGCGCATATAGTTTGGGTCCCGCGCATTGAACAAACGATTGTCGCTTCTCAACGACACTTTGCGCCGTCTGCGGCCGCGCCGCGATTGGCTGCGCGTCTAATTGCCGGTCGGGCAAATTTACAAAGTCGGACGTTTGCGGCTGAGCCAGCCAAATGTTCGAACTTCGTTTTAACCAAACGTCGACCAAATTTTCAAAGTCCAAAGTTGGTTGTGTGATTGCGACTTGGACTATCGAGACAAACGCCTCGTTGCCGCAAATTTTGGCAAACTGCCTGTTTGCAGTAGGTTGTGTTCACAAAGTGGCAACGCCGAAGCAAACGTTTTATTTTAGGTTGCTGGAAATTTGGGTTTGCAGTCGGTTGCAGACGTCGCTTTATTTAATGTCTGCCACTGCCAAGGCCGTCCCTCTTCTTGCACTTTGGTGGTTAAAACGACAGATATCTGGACTCAATCATGGTATTCACGGCGTTTATATCGCGCTGGAATTCAATGTAGTCTAACTCCCTCGGCACTGCCTTAAAGAGACAAATATCGTCTGCAAACAAGGTTTACACGACATCCTTCCGATAGCTGCAGGCGTCCAGCGCAGTTGACGTAGCAGAGGAACAGGAGGGGACCGAGGACGCTGCCCTGCGGGACACCCGAGTGAACCTCCCTACCGGGTTTTTCCGCTTAAGCGCCCCCCCCCCCGCTTCAGCGCTCCGGGGCGCTAACGAAGATCTACATACGTCCACATAAGCGCCCCCGGGGCGCTTACGTGGTGACAAAGTTTTCTCAATATGAACAGTACAGATGGCTGCTTTTACAGGAAAATCGCGTAGTAAAGCGTTTAATAATGTAATTTCAACACATATTATCCCTGTCGGACGTGTATATTGTGGTGTAAAATTGCACAATGCTTGAATTGTAAGCACGTCAGAAGCTACAATGTGTCGCTGCACTGAATGGCAGAGTCTCAGTTTCTACAGAAGTTCACTGAAATCAACTGAATGGCTTGTGTGACATGCCTTTGGTAGTGCAATTTGTCCGTTTGGCATTTGGAGGATCATAATAACACACAAATCAGCACAAGAGGTCACGAAAACGCTTCTACAGTGCTTTAGAGCATTTTCCGTCTTAGCGCCCCAGGGCGCTTACCTCGTTAAGTGCCTCCCCCCCCCCCCCCCCCAATTTTGGGGGGGGGGGGTACTGGGGGGGGACCTGGATTTGAAGACCACTTCCAATTTTGGCCTTTTTTGCCTTAAAACGTAGTCTGTTTGTGTAGACGAGGTCCGCCTGTCGGCAAACCTCATCCGCCAGTGTTGTTTCAACACAACAAAGACTTCATCTTCAACAGTGAAAGTACCACGTCCACTAATCACAAAAGATGCAATCTTTTACATGAAATGTACGTATACTCCGTTGTATCAACCTCCACCCATCACTTCACAGGACTCATTTGATCACTGTTGTGCTCTCTCTCCGAGTATTCGGGCGGCGGCTCCTCGATGTCCGAGTACTTCGGTGGAGCAGCGGGACACGACACAGCCTGCGGCCCAGCACTTGCGTCTTCTCAGTGGGTTGACGTGGGAAAACAGGAGACTCGATTCACCGTGTGGAAACCCTGTGGTTGAACGAACCGGGTTCAATACATCTATCTACATTACTATGCTAGCTAGGTGTAGTGTCTGTCTGTCCGTCCACGCTTGCCTTTTCAACGCAAAGCGACTGCCTGGCGCAGCTGCCTCGCTAGCACTTCGCCACGCGACGCTTCAGCAGGCGCGCGCCTAGACGCCAGCGGGACGCCAGCGGCGGCAATCAATCGCTGCACGGCCAGCGCCGCCTGTTGCTGCCTGCCTTCAACGCAGGCATCGCCTGAACAGTACGGCAATGCACCGTAGCAGAGCCTTGCAAAAGCGAACAGTGCGGCAGCGCGCGGTACAACAGAGAGGCTTGCAATGTGCAATGCAATCCAGGCAATGCAACGGCAATGCTCGCGCAGGCATTGAACAGTACGGCAACGCTCGCGCAGGCAATTCTAGCCGCTTGAGCGACTACTATTTCGCTAAACTAAGCGTTGAAACAGAGCCAAGCAGTACGACAATGCTCGCGCAGGCAATTCTAGCCGCTTCAGCGACTATTTCGCTTGCAACAGGACAGATCTTGCAACAGGACAATCTGCCCGCTCTCTATCATTTGTTTTGCGCGCCGCTTTGTACGGCGCGTTCGCGAAGCAGTCAGCGCCTTTGGCTTGCAACAGGACAGACTTTCTTCAACAGGACGCAACAGGATAGATCTTGCAACAGGACAGATTTTGCAACAGGACAGATTTTGCAACAGGACAGATTTTGCAACAGTACAAATCTTGCAACAGTACAAATCTTGCAACAGGACAAATCTTGCAGCAGGACAGATCTTGCAACAGGACAAATCTTGCAACAGGACAGATCTTGCAACAGGACAAATCTTGCAACAGGATAGATCTTGCAGCAGGACAGATCTTGCAGCAGGACAGATCTTGCAACAGGACAGACCCTGCAACAGGACAGATCTTGCAACAGGACAGATCTTGTAACAGGACAGATCTTGCAGCAGGACAGATCTTGCAACAGGACAGACCCTGCAACAGGACAGGTCTTGCAACAGGACAGATCTTACAGCAGGACAGATCTTGTAACAGGACAGATCTTGCAGCAGGACAGATCTTGCAACAGGATAGATCTTGCAACAGGACAGATTTTGCAACAGGACAGATTTTGCAACAGGACAGATTTTGCAACAGGACAAATCTTGCAACAGGACACATTTTGCAACACGACAAATCTTGCAACAGGACAGATCTTGCAACAGGACAAATCTTGCAGCAGGACAGATCTTGCAAGAGGACAGACCCTGCAACAGGACAGATCTTTCAACACGACAGATCTTACAACAGGACAAATCTTGCAACTGGACAGATCTTGCAACAGGACAGATCTTGCAACAGGACAGACGTGGCAACAGGATGGTCGCACGAGGCGACCAGCACCGTTGGGTCGCAACAGGACAGACCTTCTGCAACAGGACACATCTTGCAACAGGACAGATCTTGCAACAGGACAGATCTTTCAACGGGACAGATCTACATCTTTCAACAGGACAGACCTTGCAACAGGACAGACCTTGCAACAGGACAGACCTTGCAACAGGGCAGGCCTTGCAACATGACATACCCTGCAATAGGACAGACCCTTCAACAGGAAAAATCTTGCAACAGGTCAGACTTTGACAATGAACAGGACACCAGCGCCATTGGCTCACACAGGACAGACCTTGCAACGGGCACACCTTGAACAGGACAGATCATGCAACAGGACATTACGGCCATTGACGACTACATACATTCCATGCTATTCAGATCACAGAAATTCTTCTGCAACAGGAAGGAACGGCTAGTCTTTAATACAATGGAGTAGTCCAGATTGGGAAGATGTGTCGTTTGGATTCATAGTGAGTGGTTTGTGTAAGATGGCCTTTGTGACACAGAAGTAACAGGCGACTTGATTCCAACCGGTTTCCCCTGACGAAGGGTCCGTTGAGGGCCCGAAACCGGTTGGAATCAAATCGCCTGTTACTTCTGTGTCACAAAGGCCATCTTACACAAACCACTCTTTAATACAAGATTGAGGGATGGCGGGTTATGCAGTGCGCACACGATGCGGTAGTACTGTTCGTTATCAATTGGCACTATGAGAAACGTAGAGGCCGCAATTGTGCATTAGAAATCGGAATCCAACGTCCCGCAAGCAAAGTACAGGGTGTAACAGAGTTTCGGGCCGATTTATTTCTTGAATAACTCTTGCTAGATTACGAATTTTCTTGTGCGGTCTTTTGCATGATGTAGACAACACTCTAGAAGGAAATTATATGGGCTACATGACGAATCTTTAATATACAGTACGCTAGCGTGATGAGTAATTCAAGTTTGGTGCTAGTTTTTCAAGGCTCGTCAGGTGTCTTTCGAGTCCCGTCCCTCTCCAACAAGCTATTTAGGAAAGCTAGAACTACGAAAACTGAAGACATTATAACCAAATGTGTTTGCAACTACGACACCAATTTTCAGCATCCTAGGCCATGCTGTGCGCGATTACGAGATTAAAATACAAAATTTGGCAATTTCTCAAGGCCTTTCCTCCTTACTCAGCAGAATTTGCGCTTAAGGCCGGCAATTACGCACAACAAGGTCCATGTTGCTGAAAATTGGTGTCAGAGTTGCAAACACGGTTGGCTATAATGTCTTCAAGTTTCATCGTTCTAGCTTTCTTACAGCGGGGACGGCACTCAGAAGACACCTAGCGAGGCTAGAGAAACAAGCTGTGTGTGTAAAAAGTTCAACCTATACATACTTTGTGTCTGTCAAATTTTGGTGAAGAGTGTAGTGAACTTTGTACACATCGTTAGCCGCATCTGGAGAAAGTGTCTTGAGAATGTGTACAGTACCTTAATACCAAGTGCAGCTATACCGACGATACGGTTGTCTGTACAGCTGATCTGAAGCTCAGTGATATCGCCGCGCTCGCTATATGTTATCGGCATGATACGACGCCGTTCATCTGATGTTTCCTACCTGTGTGAAACCATCAGACGAAAACTTCGATTTTGACATTTTTTTGAATTTGAATTTTAAATATCTCGAAATTGGAATTTATTAAAACTGTAAAATTATGTCACAAATTCTTATTGGCATACGGCCCTACCATTTCTGCGTTCAAATTCGTCAAAAAACGACGTTCTATTTTGTTGATTTAGGTATGGAATTTTGAAAAATAATCACGTATTTCTATTAAATTCCATGTTTGCAAAAAATTTCTCTTGCATTACAAATTATCCGCAGTCTATACTCTTTCCATTTCTGAAGAAATTTCGGTGCTATATCATCAGGTGAAAAAGTCGATTTTCGACATTTTCATATTTTGATTGAAAATATTTCGAAATTGCAATTTTTAAAAACTGCAAAACTATGCCACAAATTCTTACTGGCATACGACCTTTCCATTTCTGCATTCACATTCGTCAATACATGGCGTTCTATTTTTGTCAATTTGTGGAATTTTGACGAATAATCGCGTATTTCTATTAAATTCCGCATTTCCAACAAATTCTTTTGTGCTACAAATTATCCTCTGTCTATACCCTTTCCATTTCTGAAGAAATTTCAATTCTAGCTCATCAGACGAATAAGTCGATTTTCGACATTTTGAAATTTTAATTGCGAATATCTCGAAAATGCGAAATTAGCAACACAAACGGACAACGGATCCGTACTCAGCGACCTCGACTCTACTTGACCACATATGTCACATATTTTACTTCGGTGGCACGGACGGACACACACACACACAGACAGACATTGTCATCCGTATTATATACACCTCGCCGCGCTGAGGCGCGGCGAAAAAACACAAAATTTGAATCACTTACGCCGCCAGCGTACTATATATTGAAGATTCGTCATGTAGCCCATAAAATTTCCTAGAGTGTTGTCTACATTATACAAAAAATCGCACAAGAAAATTCGTAACCTACATACAGTAGCAAGAGTTATTCAAGAAATAAATCGGCCCGAAACTCTGTTACACCCTGTATACTCTGTGTAGAGCATCAGGTACTGTAGTTCTCCAGAACAGGGGATTGTGCAGGCCGAACCATCAAGGGATCGTGCATCACTCGCGCGGCTGGCGCACATCGCGAGATCTCCCCCACGGGGGGAGCAAAGTTAATCCGTGGATGTACATTCTGCAGGTATAGTTGTGCAGTATGTCGTCCTCCCTACTAATCGCGCGATCTCTGTCTGTGTGTCAACAAAATATCTCTCGACAGCGGCGACGGATCCCGGACAACTATACATTTTCGGAACCGCCTTCCGCCGGGGACCATCTGGCCGAAGTTTGGTCTTGGGCCTCCTCCCTACAATCGCGCGATCTCTGTCTGTGTGTCAACAAAATATCTCTCGACAGCGGCGACGGATCCCGGACAACTAGGTATACATTTTCGGAACCGCCTTCCGCCGGGAACCATCTGGCCGAAGTTTGGTCTTGGGCCGCCGCCTAAATTCGGTCGAAATTCCGAAAATATCGTTTTTTGGCACTTTTTTGGCGCTAACTGCCGACTGCGGCGGCGGATCGCGACGAGCCGTGCATCAACGGAACCGCCGTTCGACGCTGCACCATCTGGCCAAGTTTGGTCTTTGGCCGCCGCCTAAATCGTCCGAAATTCGCGATATTCGGGCAAATTTCGGCCGTTTTCGGAACAACATTCTACGCAACAACCATTACGATTCTGCCATACGCGCGCGTAGTAGGGCTTGCTTCGCTGTGAGACCCAACTTGCACCGTCGTAGACGTTCGGAACGGCTTTTGCGTTTCGCTGTGAGACCGAAGCTGATAACAATATGCTTTACACACTGTCAAAGCACCGTCAACACGGGGTTTCGTCTTCTGACCAAGAACAAGAACGGTGCAACGGCGCACGAGTCACGGGCAGAGGCGAAGCGCACAACGTCGGTTTGTCTTCTGACCAAGAACGGCGCATGGGTCACGGGCACACGCGAGGCGCAAACCGTCGGTTTGCCAGGTGCCACTCGATCTCTGAAGCTGCAGCACGTCAGCTGCGCGACATCGGTCTCTGAAGCTGCATTACGTCAGCTGCGCGACATCGGTCTCTGAAGCTGCATTACGTCAGCTGCGCGACATCGGTCTCTGAAGCTGCAGCACGTCAGCTGCGCGACATCGGTCTCTGAAGCTGCAGTGCGTCAGCTGCGCGACATCGGTCTCTGAAGCTGCAGCACGTCAGCTGCGCGTCATCGGTCTCTGAAGCTGCAACGTGTTATCAACGGGCGATAGACCCTAGTTTGATAATACGTTTGAATTGGGTCTTTGTAAACACGGGAACGGGAACGGGAAACTCTTTGTACGTAAACACGGAAACGCGGGAACGGGAACGAGTTGAGATGAGTTGCCGAATCAATGACAAACTAGCCGTTCCTTCCTGTTGCAGAAGAATTCCTGAGATCTGAATAGCATGGAATGTAGTCGTCAATGGCCGTAATGTCCTGTTGCATGATCTGTCCTGTTCAAGGTCTGTCCGTTGCAAGGTCTGTCCTGTTGTGAGCCAACGGCGCTGGTCGCCTCGCACGCGCGCCGCAACGTCCGCCCTGTTCATTGTCAAGGTCTGACCTGTTACAAGATTTGTCCTGTTGAAGGGTCTGTCCTGTTGCAAAATCTGTCCTGTTGCAAGATTTGTCCTGTTGCAAAATCTGTCCTGTTGCAAGGTCTGTCCTGTTGCAAGATGTGTCCTGTTGCAAAATCTGTCCTGTTGCGAGCCAATGGCGCTGGTCGCCTCGCGCGACCATCCTGTTGCCACGTCTGTCCTGTTGCAAGATCTGTCCTGTTGCAAGATTTGTCCTGTTGTAAGATCTGTCCTGTTGCAAGATCTGTCCTGTTGCAGGGTCTGTCCTGTTGCAAGATCTGTCCTGTTGCAGGGTCTGTCCTGTTGCAAGATTTGTCCTGTTGCAAGATTTGTCCTGTTTCAAAATCTGTCCTCTTGCAAGATCTGTCCTGTTGCAGGGTCTGTCCTGTTGCAAGATTTGTCCTGTTGCAAGATGTGTCCTGTTGCAAGATTTGTCCTGTTGCAAAATCTGTCCTCTTGCAAGGTCTGTCCTGTTGCAAAATCTGTCCTGTTGCAAGGTCTGTCCTGTTGCAAGATCTGTCCTGTTGCGAAATCTGTCCTGTTGCAAGATTTGTCCTGTTTCAAGATTTGTCCTGTTGCAAAATCTGTCCTGTTGCAAGGTCTGTTCTGTTGCGAGCCAATGGCGCTGGTCGCCTCGCGCGACCATCCTGTTGCAAGATTTGTCCTGTTGCAAAATTTGTCCTGTTGCAAAACCTGTCCTGTTGTAAGATCTGTCCTGTTGCAAGATCTGTCCTGTTGCAGGGTCGAGGGTCTGTCCTGTTGCAAGATCTGTCCTGCTGCAGGGTCTGTCCTGTTGCAAGATTTGTCCTGTTGCAACATTTGTCCTGTTGCAAGCCAACAGCGCTGAGGGCTGACTGCCTCGCGAACGCGCCGTTCCCGAAAGGTACAAAAATTGGAAATTTGGGCACAATTTGTAAAATTTTCCCCGATTTCTCAACGGAATTGTGTTGTGCATCAAGCTCCTGCGATAGAATAAGTCGCAAGAGGTCAAAATTTGCCTTTCATAGGAAAATGTCATCTTCTTTGGACGGCACGAGGAACTAATGGCTTTGAAAGACCTGTTTTCCACATGCTTGTCGACCAATTTTGACTGCCGCATCATCGTGCAATTCTCCCCTCAAAATACTATAGCAATTGAATTTTTCGCCAAACTTCGCTGTGAAAACTGGAATTGCCGACGTGGAAGAAGCGAAGACGTTGTCAAGCAAATCGGTGAAAATGCGAACACTGGATCGATCGTCTACGCGACGAAGAACAGTCGGCGCAAGTCGGTGCCCCCATCGAAGCGGCCGATCAGCTAGCTGGGTCACGTGTCACTGTCAGACCCATCAAGTACAAGTTCTGTCTGCTCGACTATGACGCCGCTAGCAGAAAGAGGCGCCCACACTCTTGCCCAAGTGCGTCATGTCCTGGGGGGATTTGGCGACAGCGAATTCTGCTGTTTTATGCGAGATGATTCTGGTACAGTTCTGCATTTTCTTATTGCAATATCGGTTGCACTACTTTGTATTCTTTAGTGCGTCTGGAACACGCTTGGCCCAAGTCGGAGCAGCGCCTGAGCGTGTTCAAGCCGTGTGGCGCTGGCTCTGGAATGGGAAGCAGGAGATAGCCAAGGACAACATGCGACCACTGATGATCGACTTCATGAAGCTGCTGCACTCCTCTGGCGCCAAAATTCCAGCGATCACGAAGTGTCTTCACAAAAGAAACGAAAGGTGGCAATAAAGTGCGAAGAGAGGGGCCGCTGGGAGGCTGCTGAAGGGCGCGACCAAGAGAAGAGCCAAATTTGCCAACAAACTGTCCCAAAACATTTTGAAGAATCTGCCCAACGCGGTCTGATATTCTGTAAGCTCGGCAAGATCATCTCTTGTGATACTGTTGTTGTCGCATTGTTATCGTTTGCGTCGTCCTAATAATCGGTTTGAGAGTGCAGTTTGCGTCAATTCGACGTAGGCAGGTAGTGAGCGACATTGCGAATCGGCAAGTCGAATTCTGCAGTTTTCACAGCGTGCCTCATTACTCAAGCTCCTCCGCAAACAAAATGCTGGCGTCGGCGACCAAGAAAGCAACGTTGTGCACATCATCTACAGTGCTTTTATGACGTTAAAGGTGATCGTAGAGACATTGCGCACACATTGTCTGAAATTCGCAACGGGTGATTCGGTTGCGTCATAACACTTCCCATTTAGCTTTGGGGTCCCCCTATTTGCCCCCGGTTCTCCCCTCCACCCCTCTCTCGCATTCGAATATTCAAACGCCGGCGGCGGCAATGGGGAAGGAGGGGGCCTTCTTCCCTGCGCGCCCGCGCGCGACGACGCAACACTGACGAATATCATCTAATGATGAGCCAAGAGGGAGGGAGGGAGCGGCGTCCGCCGCCCAATGAAAGACGGACGTCTCGTTAGAATGGGCGGGGGGATCCAGAGAGAGAGAGAAGGGGCTGAGTCGGCGTGCGTGCTATGCACACTTCGCCATCACTTCATCGTCGCCGCACTCGCACAAACAGAGGCAGCCACCAAATCCCACATCTCAATCGGTGGGCGGGCGATCAACAATAGGCAATAATCACTGCTGCTGCTGCCATCGCTCCAGCTTCCTTCGCTTCTTCCCGGCGCCGCCGGGGCGTTGTGCAATCCGGCCTATTTCTACATACTTCGTCTTGCGTCGGGCACACACAGATGTTGGAATCTCTTTTGCAGCCCCATTTAGTTGTGCTGCCATCCAAATAAACGAAACAAAACTATGCCATGTTCTTGAGCAAGGCTTGGACGAGCTACAAAAATTTGCAAATCTGCATTCTACAAACTTCAATGTACAAAGGTCGATGTCTGCCAGATTTGAACCTGCAGCCTTCCGGTTGTCCCAACGTTGACCCCGATGTAGTGTGCCTACTCGTGAGCTTCGAACGATGTGTCATATGCAGCGGGTGCTACACACACGCCTAGGGAGAGAGACAGTGTATTGAGCCGAGACAACTAACCATACGATGTGGAGTATGACTATACATGTATGTAGCTTCGCTTGTCGCTGAGTCCATCAGTTGCTCACTCGCGATTTGTTACGTTCGTTGCACGCCAGAGCGCTCGTAAAAGCAATGTAGCAGCGTGAAAGCCAACAAACATGTTGGGAGGAGATTCTCTGACTCTCCAGCTAACTTGTCCGGATGACTGGGATGCCAAGTCGGCTAAATACGAATTCTTCTACCGTGGTCTGCCGCTCGACAATCGCACCGATTTAGTAGCGAAAGGGTATGTTTGCACTCACAGTCATAACAGTAGCAACGACAAGTGGTCAGACATTAAATAGCGTCCTAATGCGTGTTGTTCGTTTCTGTAGCTGGGAAATCGCCCTGAGCAGCATTCAACTGCTGTCTCTGCCTTCTCCACACTATTTGGGTCAGGTCAAAGGAGTGATGGTCCAGACAGTGAGCGAGGGCCGACATTCGGAATGGCAAATGATCAACTTGCCACCGGTTGTTTACGGAGCGACCGCCGACATAGCTGCTCATCTGATGCAACATTTGCCCGTTGCCATTAGCTACAAATCCGACATTCGCTCGATGAAAACGGTCGCATGCGACTGACTATACCCAAGGATTACCGAATGTGCCTGCCAGAGAAGCTGTCTAGACCGTTGCGTCTCTACGACAAAAGCCATTTAGCGGGTTTGGGGTTTTATTCGGTTATTACTGTATTATTGAATGCAGCATGACACACGTAGACTTAGTCTACACGCACCTACATGTATTTTTATGTGTGATGCCTACATACGGGTGTGTGCCTAAATGTATTGTAGGTACAGTAGGTTAGGCAGGGCGAGACTGCCGCAGCTACACACAGGCGCCTTCATCGAAGGCGGTCAACCCAAGAAGCAGGTGCTAGAGGGCGGTCAAACAGGCTTCTACCCGTCAGTGCCCAATCTGGTTGACGTGTCCCTCTCTCCGTGCTCGAGCATGGTCAGAAACTGCCAGACGGTGGCCAGCCAGTGGACGGTGGACCTGCAGGGCCCCCAGCCTCAAGTGGTCATCCCACGACTGGAATGGGTCGACTTTGCCGTCCCCTACGCTGACAATTGGAAGCTGAGCCTTTCCTCTCTCGAGTCGGGAGAAGTCCTGCCCCATTTGGAGGGAGAGTGGTCGCGGCCGGCGGCGGATCGCGACGAGCCGTGCATCAACGGAACCGCCGTTCGACGCTGCACCATCTGGCCAAGTTTGGTCTTTGGCCGCCGCCTAAATCGTCCGAAATTCGCGATATTCGGGCAAATTTCGGCCGTTTTCGGAACAACATTCTACGCAACAACCATTACGATTCTGCCATACGCGCGCGTAGTAGGGCTTGCTTCCCTGTGAGACCCAACTTGCACCGTCGTAGACGTTCGGAACGGCTTTTGCGTTTCGCTGTGAGACCGAAGCTGATAACAATATGCTTTACACACTGTCAAAGCACCGTCAACACGGGGTTTCGTCTTCTGACCAAGAACAAGAACGGTGCAACGGCGCACGAGTCACGGGCAGAGGCGAAGCGCACAACGTCGGTTTGTCTTCTGACCAAGAACGGCGCACGGGTCACGGGCACACGCGAGGCGCAAACCGTCGGTTTGCCAGGTGCCACTCGATCTCTGAAGCTGCAGCACGTCAGCTGCGCGACATCGGTCTCTGAAGCTGCATTACGTCAGCTGCGCGACATCGGTCTCTGAAGCTGCATTACGTCAGCTGCGCGACATCGGTCTCTGAAGCTGCAGCACGTCAGCTGCGCGACATCGGTCTCTGAAGCTGCAGTGCGTCAGCTGCGCGACATCGGTCTCTGAAGCTGCAGCACGTCAGCTGCGCGTCATCGGTCTCTGAAGCTGCAACGTGTTATCAACGGGCGATAGACCCTAGTTTGATAATACGTTTGAATTGGGTCTTTGTAAACACGGGAACGGGAACGGGAAACTCTTTGTTGTAGAGTAGCAGTTTTAATCAAATCGCCTGTGTACCTATCTAAGTTCCGCCTACCGTACCCCTCGCTCGTATTATCTCCCTCGCTCGATTGACTTCCGCATCTCATTGACCCGTCTCGCGTCTTCCGCCTCCCTCGCTTGCCTCTTTTGTTTGCCTAATCAACCCAATCGACTCCCCAACTCTCACGGCCATCCGTCAAGAAGTGTCACCTTCTCGCTTTCACTCGCGCTCCGCATTGTTCTTTCGCGTCGCGTTCTTCTCGCCGCCCAAGTTCGCGCTAACTCGCTGATTGGCCGAGCTCGCCCAAGGCCACGCCTACTCTAACTCGCCGAGTCGTTCCGTCGCGTATTTCCGTCGTCTTTTGGTCTCGCTGGAATCTAGCACCGGAAAAGGAAGCCGAACGCACCTCACCACATCTGGAGGCCGTTAAGCGGGCTCGAGTAAAGCCCTTGAGAAAACTTCTACGCGTCAGTGCATCTGTCACGACGCCAGTCCTACCTCTACGCGTCGTGCATCTGTCACGACGCCGGTCACTTCTTGGTTTCTACGCGTCCGAGTTCCATTGACGCCATTTCTTCGTGCGGCCGTTGTTGCACTGAATGAGCGCGACCGACCTGGACGGTTACGACAGCGGAGACGACCGGTCGAGGAGGCGCCAAGCCTTCAACCGGCAACGAGATCAGGTGATTGAAGCTCAATTGAGCACGATTCGTAGTCGAACAATGGCAACCGAAGGAGAGGCCACAGATAGGCAGTTGGACCTAAACGGTCAGCAAAACGGCGACCAGCTCGGCGCTGGAAGTCAGGAAGTTCGACTTGACCGTGAGACATTCGACCGACTGATGGGCCTGTTGCAAAACCATGAGCAGCAGCGAGCCAACCCTGCGGCGCCAGCCGCCGCCCAGCCCATTGCCGCCGGCCAGACGAACTTTGCGCGCGCTATAGACAGTTTAACCGCCACCAATTCTAGCCGCGCCGCTTACAAGGAAATCGTCAGTGCGCCTTTATTCAGTGGTGACAGAGAGTTGAGAGTCGATAAGTTTTTGTATACTGTCGACAGCATTCTGCAGCGCACGGGCGCCGCCCCCGCTGCGAAGGCGAACCTGTTGCTCACTCGCCTGGCTCATGACGCCGCCCTTTTCGCGGCACAGCTACCGGAGCAGACTAGGCGGGACTACGAGGCTCTGCGAGCATCCCTGCGAACCCAATTTCGCCGCAATGACGACACAGACGTCGCGAATGACGAGTTGCAGTCCAGGAGGCAACAAGCTGGAGAGAGCATCGAAGCTTTCGCGCGCGCACTCAAGGAACTCGCCATGATCGCCTTGGGCGACGGCGTGTTGAGTCCCACCAATGACGTCACTCCCAATCACGCGCGCAGTTTGAAGCGATTGTTCCTAAACGGACTCAAGCCCGAGTTGCGCCAGACAGCACGTGTGTTTAGTTCCTCGCGCCCTGAAACGGTGAACATGACGTTCAACCAGTATGTCGAGTGGGCGGCCAGTTTGGAGACCAGTATTTCGGCAGATGGTCGCAGTCAGGCGACGGGAATGGGGGCTAGCCAAGCCAGCGAGTTGTTGGGCAGTCTCGTCAGCCCTCCGGCCCATTTCCGCGCCAACTCTCTGGCCCAGTTGAATTCGGCGGAGAGTCAGTGGGGCGCCCGAGCGGCGGGCGCCGGCGCCAATGACGAGGGAGGACCCCCATTGTCTGGAGGGGAGAGCACGGGCAGGGGTGGGAGCGCCCCCCGTGGAATGCACAGAGGCAACGGGCGCAACTTTGGCTTTTATCGTGGTAACAACCACTTCCGAGGAGACGGACGCAATGGCGGACAGGGGATTAGGAACCCCCGCCCAGATCCAAACAACACTTGCTTTGAGTGCGGCGCATTCAACCACTTCGCCGCGCGCTGTCCTTTCCGCGAGCAGAACCAGCGAGGCCGAGGCCGCGGCGGGCAGTATCGAGGCGCGCAGCGCCAGTTTGAGCAGAGAGGACGGGGAGGCGGACAGCAGAATTACAACAGTTCGCGACACAACCCGCCGGGAGGTTACCGTAATCCGCAGGTCAACGCGGTCAATTTTGAGTTAGGAGGGGAAGAGTCGGTTGGAACGACCTCTAGCGTTCCGTCTGAGCACCCAGCGCTGATCCTAAACAATCTGACGGCGATAAACGAGCGACTGGCGCGCCTGGAGTTGCACGCTTCCTCCGAACTGAGTAACATCGGCTGCTGTCTTTCAGACTACCGGGATTTAGACGTCGACGACAGTGGCAACATGGAGGTCAACAATTCCCCTCCGCAAGTGGCCGCCGCCGCCCAAGCCTTGCAGCGCTGCGCCATAGCTCCCCAGGGCGACGTAGAGTTGGTCAACCACCGCCCCTATCTGCTTCCCAAGGGGGAGAAGGCCGACGAAGGAGCCGCCCTCTCTGGCATCCCCCAAGACGACCGCAGCAACAACAACAGCACTGCCGCCGCTGACACCGGCCGAGACAGCTCCGACACCGGCAGGAGCGAGGAGAGCGACAGCTCCGACGGGGAGTACGACGACGCGGAGGGAGAGAGTCAACCCGACGAGAACGGCGGAAGGCCCGCCGACCCCTCCGGCCATCGGCGCATCAGCCCCCCGCGACAGTACCGAGTCCTCAACGACGAGAATGGGCGAAGAGACGCCGCCGGTCGAGAGCGACGTCGAGGAGAGGGAGGGAGACACGGTCGTTGGCACCAGGAGGTGGGTGCCTGTTGGTTACGGGCCCTAGTTGGTTTTGCCGCCCTGTTGTGTCTCCCGGGGACCGCCGCAGCCGCACCCTTCCAGTCTTGTGGCCATAGGTTGCTCTGTCTACAAGCGCCTAATAATAATTGGCTAGCCCCGCAAGCTGAAGTAGTGACGGCCCCATTGGTGAACGGCAGTCACACTGTCCCCAAGGTTTCTCCCTGTAGTGATCAGTGCAACGTCCCGCGTCTCAAGTGGCTAGGAAGCCGCAAGCGTTTGTCTGCCGACACCTCCGAGCACCACGAGGGCGTGAGTTGGCTCATTAGTGGACGTGAGAACGTTGCTGCCATGTGCTCTCGCACACGCTCGTCCATCCTACTATTGTGTTCTCGCACACACTTAGCGACTTCATTAGGACTGAGGACGGACCCCCTCTCGTGAGCGGGGGACAGCCAGTATAGAAGGTGCAATGCCGCCTAGTGCTACCGCAATAATTGTTTCGTCCCCACTGTCAGACTGCCTAAGCGTTTTCCCCCTGTTCTGGAGGGTTTGTGCACGGCCGTAGCTGCGCTTAGCCTACTGATGACGGCACAGTCCAGTTTGTGCATTTGGCTTCGTTTCCAGTGTGGCACTGCCTACTTCACCTGTCTTAGCGCCATCTGTGGTATGCAACCTGCAGGCCACCGGGAAGGCCATGATCCTCTCTGGTCGAATTCGGAACAGAGAAGGGCAAACCAGGGTCGTTCAGACTCTGTTTGATACTGGGTGCACTGATACGATGATCAGTGAGCGCCTTGTTGCCGCATTAAACTTGCCGTTTGTCTCGTTGGGTAGATCCCACTCAGCTGTGTTAGCAGACGGCGCCCCTCTGTCAATTAGCGGCCTGACCACCTTCGATTTGACAATCAATGGACATGTCTTTAGAGGCGTTCAAGCTTCCGTGTCTAAACTGTCATCACACGATATTTTTCTTGGGTTGGATTTTGCCCGCAAGATAGGGCCCTTTTCGGTGCATTTTGACGCAGGGTTTTGCGGTACAATTGTTACTTCAAGAGGGCAGAGATTGCCTTTTGGTGCGCCGCCCAAGCTGTCGTCGACAGCCGTAATCCCCGATACCACCGTCGTCCCACCGAGAACGCCTGTCATTGTGAAGCTTCAGCTGCAGGACGAGTTGGCCGATGTGGAAACCGTGATGATTGAGCCTAGCTCAGAAGAGCCTTGCTCGGACGAGGCTTGCTGTTTCACTCCTGGCCTAGGCACCGTGCGTTACGACAGCACTGGCCGGTACTACTACACGTGCGTGCGTGTCGTCAACTTCTTGAATCAGCCGTGCCGCCTCTTCCGAAATCAGCGAATCGCCATTGCTAGTCAACCACCCCTGACGCCTATTGTTCACACGCAGGTGAACCAGATAACTTGCGGCGAACTCGATCCTGCCTTAGCAGTTGATAAGTGGAACACTGTTGAGAGTAAAATCGATTTGTCTACTAGTGACACCTCTGAAGTGCAGAGGAGCGCTCTGCGCCAATTGTTGCGTAACAATGTTGATCTCTTCTCCACTTCTATGCGAGATATCGGGCGCACGAACGTTCTAACCATGGGTATCAACACTGGCAACAATCCCCCTGTCTCCAGCCGCCCTTATCGAGTTCCCCACCAGTTGCGCTCGATGATGGATCACAAGATCAAGGAGCTGATGGATGCGAGGCTCATCAAGCGCAGCACGTCTCCCTACGCGACCCCCTGTATGCTAGTGCCTAAGGGGCCACCCCCACACGATCCGAGCAACCCTAAACAGTGGCGTTGTGTGCAAGACTACCGTATGCTTAACCGGAATACAATAGTTCCACAGGCAGTGATCCCCATCATCTCCACCTTTGCTTGATCGGCTTGGGAATGCTCGAGTGTTCTCTACAATTGACCTCTCTCCGCGCGATCTAGCCAGGTCGAGTTGAAGTTGCGACGCCAAGGAGAAGACCGCTTTCATCACCGACTCCTGGTTTGTATCAATTTGAGGTGATGCCGTTCTGGGCCTAGCAGGCGCCCCTAGCTGTTTCTCTCGGCTAATGAATCACGTCTTAGCCGACCTCGACTGCGCGCAGGCCTTCTTCTGATGATGTGCTCGTCTGGTCCCCTGATGCCGACACACACCTGAAGCACCTCCAACTCGTGTTCGACCGACTGCGTGAGGCAGGGCTGACAATGGGCGCCGATAAGTGCCATTTCATGCGGAAGGGAGTACCGTACCTCGGCCACATTGTCTCGGGCGAAGGTGTCAAGCCGTGCCCAAATAAGATCAAGGCTGTCAATGACTGGCCTGTCCCAGAGAACGTCACTCAGCTGATGTCATTCCTGGGCCTGAGCAATTACTATAGGCGCTTCTTAAAAGGGTTCAGCAAAATTGCTCGGCCACTTCACCTGCTGACGCACAAAGACACCCCATTCAATTGGACGAGCGCTTGTCAGCAAGCGTTTGACGAGTTGAAACGCTGCCTCACAAACGCACCCGTATTAGCCTATCCTGACTTTGGGCTTCCCATGATTGTTGCTAGCGACGCCAGTGATTATGCCATCGGCGCTGTACTGTCCCAGGAAGTCGAAGGAAAAGAGAGGCCCATTGCCTATGCCAGCCGTGTCCTCACTAAGGCTGAGAGGAGTATTCCGCCGTTCACCGAGAGGCGCTGGCTGCAGTCTTCGCGTTGCAACAGTTCAGACAATACATACGGAGCCAAAATCAAACTTGTGACAGACCACGCCCCACTTGTGTGGTTGTTGCGAGGCAAGCATAAGGACGGCCGCCTCGCCCGTTGGGCTTGTGTGTTGCAGGGACAGGATATCGAAATCACCCACAAGTCTGGCAAGCGACACACCAACGCTGATGGGCTATCTCGTGTGCAGTTGTCTAGTTCGGAACCGTCTGAAACCCTGGACCCAGCCGACCTTAT
>JASAMZ010003275.1:0-24142 GCA_030248115.1 Linhomoeus sp. GSCO2_2
AGTGGATGGGAAGTTGACAGTGGGAGAAAGTGAAGGCGAAAGAGGAGGCGCAGGTCGAGTATGAAGACGCCAAGCAAAGAGGCCGCTCAGCAGCCCATGTCGCTCAGAGGTACATTTAATAAGCAGCGAGACACTGCTCAGTTCGGGTTTTGTTGGCAGTAGCTGCGACATAGCGCCTTTGGGTTGAAGGGCTCGCGAAACGAACACTTTCGGAATTTTCCACCAATGTGTCGGCTGGCGAAGTGGCACGCTTCAAACTCGTCTACCAGCAGCTGCTGCAGCGGGTCAGGGCGTTGACAAGCACCACATCAACATCCAACCCAAGCAGGCTCGTTCGTATTAGTGCAGCGATACTTGTGCACAGTCGCGTTTATTAAACCGGCAACTAGGCTACAGCAGTTATTGTACAGGTGGTGAAAGACTTGCAAGTGGACGTCCATATCTTAGAGGTAGCACCAATCATCGTTCTTCGCGTGCCCAAATTCGCCCCAAACTGAGCCACCGATCGAATTGCGAACTTCTGTACTACGAAGGTGGTTTATGATATCACTTGACTAGAAAAAAAAGAAAAAAAAAAAAAAACAATGAAAGGAGCGCAATGTTGATTCCAGAGCAACCAGGTGCCGAGATCCGTCGCATGGACGGGGAGAGAACGAGACAGAGTCGAGCCCATATCAGCTGGCGACCGACGGTGGAAGAGCAGCGCCGCCTGTCGGAAGGCGAAGTGCTCGACGGACAGCTTGTCGTCTTGTACGACGTCGAGAGAACTGAGGAGGCCAGCGGTCAAATCTTGGTCGGTAAACAAAGCGAAAGCATTTCCGATGTGTGATTCTCAAAGGCAAGTCACCACAAGAAAACAAATCAACCTGCGATATCTGCAGGCAGTGGACGGCTACTTTCTCCACTTCGTCGCAGCGCCGGAAGCGCCAGTCGGAAGGAAGAGTCTTGTCTTCGCGCTGGACATCAGTGGCTCCATGGCGGGTAGCAAGCTGCAGCAAGTCAAGGTATGTACTACACACGTTTCATTTTGACCTCGTGTACGTACCTTGAATGATGCTCTTTCGTATACGCTGTGAGTAAACACACTGTAATACTCCCGTTCCATTCCATGTCAGGACGCCATGCACAAGATCCTAGGCGAGCTGAACGAGGACGATCACTTCAACGTCCTCTGCTTCGACACTGCCTTACGTTGGCAAGGGGGAGAAGAGGGCTGTCGCCTGAAGGCCGCCACGGAAGAGAACGTCGACCAGGCGCTGGCCTTCATCGACGGACAACGCGACGGCGGCGGTTGGAACATAAACGGCGCATTGCATGTCTACTGTACTACCGCACTGTGTGTATCTAGGCACGGACATTCACTTGGCTCTGTCAAGAGGGGCAGAGATACTACTTGACAGCAAGTGGGAAGCGGCGGAAGAGCCACTCGCAAATCTGCTGGTGCTGCTCACCGACGGCGAGCATAATAACTCTCGTGAGGTCAGACGTGAGGAGATCACTCCAAAACTAGTGGCTCAACTGGCCAAGACGGCCGGCGGAAGGCGCATCAATGTCTGCGGCCTTGGTTTCGGTCGCGGATCCGACTTCGATCTTCTCAAGGAGATTTCGGGGGCCACTGGAGGAGCTGCGCGCTTCATCTACGCAGACAGCGACGCCTCGCTGCAGCTTGAGAACTTCTATGGCGAGATCGCCGCACCAGTTGTGGCCAACCTTAAGATTCAGTGAGTGAGGGGCTTGTACCGAGCATCTCAATGGTATTTCGTGCATTCCGCCACTCTCCAGATACGAGGACTCTAAGCTGGAGCCGGACTCGTTGGTGCGCAGTGTCCAGGAGAGAAACGACTGCCTCTTCGAAGGCGGCGAGTTGGTGGTCGCCGGCAAAATGGCAGCGCCCGACTTGGGCGACGTCGCCGTCTCCGGCCGCGGCAGAGAAGGCGACGTCCACGTCAGCAGTCGCGCTGCGCACTTGGATCCGCCTTTGGGACCACCTTTTGACCTTATACCCTCTCCGAGCAAGCCGAACGACTGCAGCAGGCTTGTTCCTCGCGAATTTTTGCTGCCTGCGAATTTTTGGAGAATTTTGTTATTTGGCCCGCATAGAACGACATTAATAAATCAAGTGAAATACCCACATTTGCAGCGGTCCCTCCAGAACGGTGGGAGGCTTCGTCGAGAGAAGTTGGGCCTTTCTCACAGTCAAACGACTGCTGGAGAGCGCCGAACAGGAAAGCGGCCAAGCAAAGGCGACGCTGTCCGAGAAGGCGCTACACCTGTCGCTCAAGGCGAGTTTCAGTTTACAGCGCCATTTGGGATACTACCGCCCATCGTCTAATAAGCCCCCCCCCCCCCTGGTCCTGGTGGCCAGGCCATCGTAAGGACAGAGGTTAACTGGAGCATTTTCGGTACCATACGTCAATTTCTACGTCAATAACTCATGTCCGCGGTTTACGTTGGCACTTCTACAGTTCACCACATGCGCAAACACTGTTTCAGTACGGCTTCGTGACAGAGCAGACGTCGATGGTGGCAGTTTTGGAAGACGGTCGACCCGTTGCCCTTGGACAGGAGGCCGAAAGTCATCAACTGCCAGTGGACGGGCAGCTGGAGCTGCAAGTCGTCGACCAACGGCGGAAGGAGCACTCCTACTCGACTGATCGCCGACGTAGAGAAATTCCTCACTCTGCCTCCGGTGGGAGGCGATTTTGTTAGAATGCAAACTATGTCTATCTACCTACATAGGCAGATGCTACACAGCTTATGTAGCAGGCTTTGCTAGTGTGTTGTTGTTCTTTGAAAGGTACCGAAACAACGTTGAGTGCAAATGACACTGCTGCTCAGGCGATGTCACTCCTCCAATCGCCCACGCACCCACAATGTATTTCTGTGCGTCCTCTTCGCCACAGCCTGTTCAGCAGATGTATTGCGACTTTCCTCCACAGGTACTTACATACAACTGTAGTGGTGGTCAGCCAAGTTCTGTATTCGTCAAATCTCTCTTACTCGGCAGGAAAGCTACCGTTCGATTTCTCCGCGGAGCATCGGTCTCGTGGGCACAAGAAGGGTGGGGACCGGCCACTAGTCGGCCGAATGCATTGCCATGGTTCTAACAGCGAGGCTGGCTGTTTGTTCTCGTGCCCACTTTTGTGCAGAGCTCGTCTAGTGTGCGGCCGCCTCCACCGCCTTCGCCACCACCGAGTTACGCAGCCTCGATAAAGAAGTTCTTCTTCGACCGCTTGATTGGAGCCGGCGGATCGGCAGCTGAGCGATTTGACGGAGTCGGCGCGACGTTTAGATTGTGCGCCGCTCTCGCGTCCACTGCTTTGCAGGGCTCGTCGCATTCGTCGTCGCCTCCACAAGAGACGCCAAAGGACGCGAAGAAGAGCCCATTCGAACGCTTCCTCGGCCGTTCGCCCCAACAGGTCGGCTGCCGCATTGAAGCACGGAAACGACTCCAGGCATGACGAAAGCTCCAGTACAGCAGTATATGTGATAGTTCCAGATCTTCGCCGATTGCCAAGCGCAGATCGTGGGTGATTGTGAAGTTGGAAGACTGGCGACCGTCCTGTACGGAACTTCCACGGCGGACCAGAAGAGAACGTGGGCGACATCATTGGCCACTCTAATCCGGCAGCAGGCGGTCATTCAAAAATTGGCCAGTCCAACGTCCACCCTGACGGCGCTCGACAACTTAGGCAAAAAGGGGAGAGCCATCGGTCAGTGCCCCTCACTTACACTTCAGAATATCACAACTGTTGCGCACATTACATTTGCCGATTGAGCTTCAGAGGAGTTCGATGTGTTGATTCTGCTGGCGTCGATGGTGGCACTGGCCGAGACGGCTCTCGTCGTGGACCCTCTCAAGTTGGTCGAGGCCGTCTACTGCCGGACCGCTGCTGCTGCGGTGGGCGCACTGTACAGTGTAGTAACGCGACATGTTGCGAAACAAATGAGTCCAGTGAGTTTAGGAATATTTTCAAATACGTATACCGTAGCCTCAGCATACAAAGCAACTGGCTGTTCGCTACCCAGTCCACTGTCTTCTTCCAGGCCAATCGGCGCAGCTCAGAGCTAATCGTGGTCAAAGAAGGCGAGAACAAATTCATCGTCAGACAAGAAAGCGGTCAAGTTGTGACGGAGGCCAGCAGCCTTCTGCAAGCAGTCACACTGACAGCTCTAATTAGCCTCTCGGTCGAAGGAATTTCGCGCAGAGCTGAGGTCACAGCATTCTTCCGTATGATCGCTCTCAAGTCGGCGTTGAGTGATCAGCTTGCCAGCGGTTTGTGATGACTCGCTGTGCAGGAGATGCGCAGCGCCCCCATTGATCTTTTCGTGATTGCGTGTGGTGATGGCTAATCTGTTAGATACTACGCAACGCCTAATCCAGGAAACTTGTATTGCCTGAATTGTTTTTTTACTGAAGTCCTTCAATGAGCCCCCTCTTCCTCTGCTTCTCGTATAGCATGGAGTCGAAGTTGGAGATGGTTAGGGGGGCTTTTCAGAGTATGGTTACCTTGTGCATAGAACAAAGGCATATTTCTTGATATTTGCATAGACTTTCTGTTTGGACGCACAATGAACGCTTTCGTGTGTTGCTTCAAGGCTATACTGAGTGCATGCTGTATCGAACAAGTGGTGCTGTATGTGATCGGTTGTGTTGGGTTAATCCTCTCACTGATCGCCGGTTAACGTTATGTTTACCACCGCTACAAATGGCGGATTATTAAAATCCGTTTGGCCGTTTATCGCGATTTTCCGATCCGCTGGGCCGATTCGGCTGAAATTTGGACAGGAGTTCGGATTGGAGATGCCGATCACATATCAGGAGAGAAATTTCAAAGATTGTTTTGCGTTCGCGAGATAGGCCGATTTAGACGATTTCGACAACTTTGACATTGCGCTGCAGTCGAACGCGACGTCGTGCAATGTTCGTGTAATTGAATAAAGTACTTATCTTTGCCCCATCTATCGCCACACCAAATTTCAGCTCAATCGAGAGCGAACAAATTTTTGTAAATCGGTGAAATTGTTCATTTCTTCAAACATGAATTACAGCCGGAAAATTAGGGGTCTGTCTTTTTTGGCGCACCCTGTATAACAACCGGGTTATCCAATTGACAATCAGGGTTCCGGCGAGCAGCCCAATGACATGAATCTGCGACAAGCTGAAGCTTCGAAACTCCATACCTACTACACTGCGATGTTTCCATACACACGTCGCCGTCCAGTCTATGACGATGAATGAACGTGCAATGCAATAGTGTGTCATTGCTGGAAAAGTTTACTTTCGATCTTTAGAGCTGTTTTGAGTGCAGAAAAGCCACTGCTTGTGGCGCCGCTGGACTAGCAGATGATGAAGGTTGAACGAATTTGTATGCATGCAAAGGTGCGGCGGCGACGGATTCCGTGCTCCCCGGAAGTACACAGTCGAGCCTCACTTCAGATAGACGTGGCTCAACGCGCCCAGCTGTGCATTCCATGAAGCGATTACATTCCCCCCGTGATTGTTGAATTCTGTACACTTGGTGTTTGTCTTCTTTGAGTCGCTATAGAACAACAGATTAGAATAAGAAACAAATTTGCTTTTCGTCAGTTGCGCGAAGAATAACAAAAGAGAAGAAAAAATATGGCCTCGTTTCGGTCGCTGCCGCCGACGCTACTGCTTCTGATGGCGAGCGCCAGTGCGGTGGGTGCCTTCAAGTGCTGCTTCTACGACGATTGGGCAAAGTAAGGGGTTACATGTTTTCACACCCTACGCTCTTGCCTTCCAACTCGGTCGTCGACCTTTCAGCTTGACCAACAGAGAGCCTTTGGGAGAGTGTCAAGGCCAGAAGACCAAGGAAGGTGACGTCAAGACGCGCGAAGGCCCCGTCTGCTTCAGCAGCTTCTTCATCGAAAAGAAATACTGGCCGCTGCGCTACCAGGTCAACGCCAGCTATTGGCGCGTCAGTGCCTGGGCCGTCACCAGCAAAGACATCGACGGAGCTGGAAAGTACTACGCGCTGTGCACCAAAGCGAAGAACTGGACCTGCCAGTTTATGAAAGGTGAGTGCGACAACAGTGAGTTCATAAAGGGTGAAGAAGTTAAGCTAGCGGACGATCGCTACATGACCTACCACGCGCATTCAGAGTTCAATGCTTTTGGAGAGCTCATCATGGAGCACCACTACTGCTGCTGTCGGGCCAATTTCTGCAACGATCTGAGATGGCTCGACGTCGGCGCGAACGCCGCCCTTCACGCGGCTACGAGGTGGACGAAGGAGAACAAAGTCGGCTGCTGGCTGTCTTCCATTGCGCCAGCGTTAAGCGAGCGGAGCCAACCCTACTGCCTCAACTACTACAAGTGCGGAGCCGTAAATTCCGGTTTCTTGGTACTATATGTACAATACTGCCAGTTTTGCAGAGACGGCGATGAGTCGAGCAGAGTCTACCCTTGGTGGGAGGTCCATAACGGCACAGCGACCTTCCAGTCAGAGCACAGTGAAGAGGTGGCGCAGCGCCTGTGCAGAGAGAAGGATGCCGACGGGTGGACGCACGGCCGACCAAAGGAGGAGCCCTTCTGCTTCCCAATCGAGAAGAATGAGAGCTGGGGCTGCTGTTGCAAGACTCCCTTCTGCAACAACTTCCGGCTCAACGCCAGCATGGATCCACTGCTGCAACGCGACTACCTCGTCTGGCCGACGACCACGACGACCACGACGACGACTACTACAACTAAAACCACCAGCCTCTCACCTGCGGCGACGACGACAACCACTTCAACGATCGAAACAACCGAAATCCAAACAGAAGAAACAACCACGAGTTTTCTGTCACCGGTGCCTAGCAGCTCCACCACTGGGTCCATCTCGACGTCCGCAAGAGCCACGACGACGACCTCCCCGAAAACGACGACAACCAAAGGAACTGTTAGCCACAACCAGACGGCGACAGAAGCAGTCACTTCGATGGAGACGACGACGACAGTGGAGAAAGAGAAGGAGGGGGCAACGTCGTGGTGGAAGCAGTGGTGGGTTCTCACCCTGGCGGCGGCGCTGCTGCTGGCCATCGTCGCCCTTCTTCTCTTCGTCCTCTTCTGCTGCCTCTGCGCTCGACGGCGGAAGGAGAGAGAAGGCAAAGGGAAGCGGGAGGGGGCAGAGGCGAAGAAAGCTGATCGGGGACGCAAGAGAAAGGCCCACAAGTCCGACGACCCATCTACATCGGTCTCGACTGTAGGCGGCGCCAGTGAAATTGTGCTGCCGCCATCGTCAACCGAGGAGGGCCTGAGCGAATATGAAGATGGAGAGTATAAGGTCGTCCCATGGGATGAATGGTCGTATACGGAAGTACAGCCGACGGTCGTCAGCAAGGACGCAGTTGCGCACACCTCTGGGGAGAAGAAGAATAAGAGGAAGAAGACATCGAAGAGCACTTCCCTTTCGTTGGAGTCGACGCCCGAGAAGTCGCCGCCGGTCGTCAGCCGACTTCAGGTCGCCGTTCTCGATACCGCCGCGGAAGACGACTTGGAAGCGCCGACGACGGAGGCCGGCGACATTCCGCTCAGTCAGCCGTCGGAAGCAGAGGTTTCAGACGGCGGCTTGCTAGTTCTCTTCGTTTGCTGCACCTCCGTGTCGACTGTCGAATTTGGATTTCAGTGGGCGATCAGTCGCTCGGTGGCGGCCAAAGGGACGACGGAGGCCGACTTCTCTCTGGGAGCCTGGGCCCCGCCGGCGACGGCAGCCACCACAGTCCCAGAGACCGATTCGAGTGCTCGGGCCGTCGACCCAAGTATCGGGATAACGAAGGAGTACTGAGAAGAGAAGAGAGTGGAGATGTGATCGCGACAGTCGGTGATTCTTCCACTGAGATGACGAGATTCGTTGCTTTTGCTTTGGTCCTGTTCCTTTCGTTCATCAGTTGAACCTTTGAAGAGAGTGAACACATGGTGTGTCTACTAAGAAGCTAACCAAGAGTACGGCAGACGGTAAAGCTGCGGAGCGTTACTGAGACGTCGAGACTCTCTCCAGGATACCTAACCTATCGGGTCGGGATAGAAGTTGTCTGAAGGACGACGTCGTTTGAAAGCGATTTCGCAACAGCTCAAGGACAAACCATCGCTTGTTTTGTGCCGTGTGTGCATGATTGCGTTTGCTGACTGGTCAAAGCGCAGAGGCATGAGTCAGACTGATGAACTTTTCCACAGCGCGTAGGTCGGAAAGTCAAGAAGCCAGGAGCCTACGTACAATACCCTCCGTACAGTGCAGTCGAATGGGCTGTGCAACGCAGTGCACACAGGATCGACATTACCGTAGTACCTTGAGGCCTGAGTAAAGCTTGAGTGAGGACAGCAGCTCCTCAAAGTGACCGCAAAGCGCAGTCATGGAGGTGGAGTCGTTGCACGTGCAGTCGGAGGTGCAGTGTCGATTCGCGACCACGGAGATTGTCAGTCGAATGCGCAATGGAAACCAATCGAAGGCGCAAGAGGCCGATTTCGTGGTGCAGCTTCCAGAGAGCGCCTTCATCGTCCACTTCGAGATGTCAGCGTATACTTTTGGCTGCTCCCAGGCTGTATTGTAGTGTGTTTGTGTACTTCTACTGCAGGGAGGTGGATGGAAAGTTGACAGTGGGAGAAGTGAAGGCGAAAGAGGAGGCGCAGGTCGAGTATGAAGCCGCCAGGCAAAGAGGCTTCTCAGCAGCCCACGTCGCTCAGAGGCAAGTAGAGCGACGATATGTACATGCCAATCTTCTGGGCAGTCGTTGCGACATCACGTCTTTGGGTTGAAGGGCTCGGGAAACAAACACGTTCGGAGTTTCCACCAATGTGTCGGCTGGCGGAGTGGCACGCTTCAAACTCGTCTACCAACAGCTGCTGCAGCGTGTCAGGGGCGTCTACAAGCACCACATCAGCATTCAGCCGAAACAAGTTTGACACCGCGCTAATAAGAGTGAAACTTTGTTAAATCGGGTGACCATTTGAGTGATTCAGGTGGTAAAGGACTTGCAAGTGGACGTCCACATCTCAGAAGTGGCGCCTATCTCCGTACTTCACGTGCCCAAATTCGCCCCCAAATTGAGCCACCGATCAAATCGCGAGCTTCTCTACTACGAAGGTGGATTATAACAGCGCCTGATTGATAGGAATTACAGAGGAAGTCCTTAAGGTAGAAAACCAGAATGAAAGGAGCCCAATTTTGATTACAGAGCAGCCGGGTGCCGAGATCCGTCGGATGGACGGCCAGAGGATCAGACACAGTCGAGCTCATATCAGCTGGCGACCGACGGTGGAGGAGCAGCGCCGCCTGTCGGAAGGCGAAGTGCTCGACGGACAGCTTGCCGTCTTGTACGACGTCGAGAGAACAGAGGACGCCAGTGGACAAGTTTTGGTCAGTCAGTAGATGTCTAAGTCGGCAAGCCATCGTAGGACAGCAAATTATCCTGTGCTTACATATCTGCAGGCAGTGGACGGTTACTTTCTCCACTTCGTGGCGGCGCCGGAAGCGCCCGTCGGAAGGAAGAGTCTTGTCTTCGCACTGGACATCAGTGGCTCCATGGCCGGTAGCAAACTGCAGCAAGTCAAGGTCCTATGCAGACATGCCATTGCCCCTAGATTTTGCTACTTGTCTTGTCTTTGTCTTTGTCCTTGTCCTGTGTCTGAAGTTCTATATTGCCTTGTCTTTGTCTTCTCTTGTCGTTGTCCCTAAATTGTCCTTAGATTGTCCCTAAATTGTCTCTGACAGAGTTGCGTTAGTACAGAATGCGTGCCTTTTCCAGTGTACGAAAGCCGCTGCTTAAAGCCGTGGAACAAGTTTGTAACCACCCAGGTTGTCGGTCTCTCTCAGTCAACCAATTGTCTCAACAAGTTTATGACAGAGATTGCTACGGACAAATCAGTAAATTGTCTTTAAATTGTCTCTAAATTGTCCTTTGAACTGCGTAACAATATCACCCAACGTGCTAAGATTTGGTGCTGAAGTGTTCGTTTTCATTGTCTTGTCTTTGTCTTGTTCTTCCAACAACCCGAGACAATCCAAATTGTCTTGTCTTGTCGGACAATTTAGCCGAGTTGAATTGTCGGGGACAATTGTCCTCTAAGGACAATGACATGTCTGGTCCTATGCACGCTTCAGTTTGCCTTCGTGTACTGTGAATACCAACTTTCTTCTGCGCGCGCGTTATGTCTGCGCGGGGTGCACAGTACACCATTCCTGTCAAGGACGCCATGCACAAGATCCTGGGTCAGCTGAACGAGGACGATTATTTCAACGTCCTCTGCTTTAACACTGCCTTACGTTGGCAAGGTTGTCGCCTGCTGAAGGCAGCCACGGAGGAGAATGTCGACCAAGCGCTGGCCTTCATTGACGGACAACACGCCTACGACGGTTGGAACATAACCGGCACTTTGTGAGATGTTGCTTGACAGCAAATGGAAATTGATTGAAGAGCCGCTGGCTCATCTGCTGGTGCTGCTCACCGACGGCGAGCATAACTCTCGTGAGGTCAGGCGAGAGGAGATCACTCCAAAACTAATGGCTCAACTGGCGAAAGCGTCGATCGGAAGGCGCGTCAATGTCTGCGGCCTTGGTTTCGGTCGCGACTCCGACTTCGCTCTTCTCAAGGAGATTTCCGGTGCTACTGGGGGAGCTGCGCGCTTCATCTACGCAGACAGTGACGCCTCCCTGCAGCTGGAGAACTTCTACGGCGAGATCGCTGCACCAGTTGTGGCCAACCTCAAGATTCAGTGAGTGAAAGGCTTGTGACGAACATCTCAGTAGTATTACTGCATGTGCACTCCACCACTTGGCAGCTACGAGGACTCAAAGCTGGAGCCGGACTCGTTGGTGCGCAGCGTGCAAGAGAGAAACGACTGCCTCTTCGAAGGCGGCGAGTTGATGATCGCAGGCAAGATGGCAGCGCCCGATCTGGGCGACGTCGTCGTCTCCGGCCGCGGTAGAGAAGGCGACGTCCACGTCAGAAGTCGCGCTGCGCACTTTGATTCATCTTTGGCGCCGCCTCTTGACCTTCTACCCGCCCCAAGCAAGCCGCACGGCTGCAGCAGGTTACAGTATTTCCTCATGTACATCTGTACCTAGGCTACTTTCCGATTCTCTGGGAATACCATTTCGTGCCCTTCACAGAACGAAGTGAGCGAATAACACAAGTAAAGTAGCACATTTGCAGCGGTCCCTCCAGAACGGTGGGAGGCTTCGTCGAGAGAAGTTGGGCCTTTCTCACAGTCAAACGACTGCTGGAGAGCGCCGAACAGAAAAGCGACCAGGAAAAGGCTGCGCTGACAGAAAAGGCGCTACATCTGTCGTTTAAGGTGTGTTTCGGCAAAAGCAAGAAGTTGGATAATGGCGGAAATCCTCCAAATACATACCCCACGCCCTCTCCCCTTGGTAAACAAGCTGTGTGTGTAAAAAGTTCAACCTATACTTTGTGTCTGTCAAATTTTGGTGAACAGTATAGTGAACTTTGTACACATCGTTAGCCGCATCTGGAGAAAGTGCCTTGAGAATGCGTACCTTAATGCCAAGTGCAGCTGTCCCCACGATACGGTTGTCTGTACAGCTGATCTGAAGCTCAGTGATATCGCCGCGTTCGCTATATGTTATCGGCATGATACGACGCCATTTATCTGATGTTTCCTACCTGCGTGAAAACGTCACATCCAACAAAAAACTTGCCAAAAGTTTTGTGCGAGCGAATTCCTGTGTCCAGCGTACGCATTTGTGTTTCCGAGTGCACATTCATCAATAAACAGCTGTTCTGGCCATCAGACGAAAATCTCGATTTTGACATTTTTTTAAATTTTAATTCTAAATATCTCGAAATTGGAATTTATTAAAAATGCAACACTATGTCACAAATTCTTATTGGCATACGGCCTTGCCATTTCTGCATTCAAATTCGTTAAGGATCGACGTTTAATTTTGTTGATTTATGGAATTTTGAAAAATAGTCACGTATTTCTATTAAATTCCATACTTGCAAAAAATTTCTTTTGCGCTACAAATTATCCGCAGTCTATACTCTTTCCATTTCTGAAGAAATTTCCCCGCTATATCATCGGGTGAAAAAGTCGATTTTCGACATTTCCATATTTTGATTAAAAATATCTCGAAATTGCAATTCTTAAAAACTGCAAAACTATGTAACAAATCCTTATTGGCATACGACCTTTCCATTTCTGCATTCACATTCGTCAATAAATAACGTTGTATTTTAGTCAATTTATGCAATTTTGATAAATAATCGCGTATTTCTATTAAATTCCACATTTGCAAAAAATTTCTTTTGTGTTACAAATTATCCGCGGTCCATGCTCCTTCCATTTCTGAAGAATTTTCGCAGCTAGCGCATCAGATGAAAAAGTCGATTTTCGACATTTTCGAATTTTAATTGCGAATATCTCGAAAATGCGAAATTAGCAACAGAAACGGACATCGGATCCGTACTCAGCGACATCGACTCTACTTGACCACATATGTCACTGACTTTACTTCGGTGCGACGGAAACACACCAGTGGCGTAGCCAGGGGGGGGCATGGGGGGGCATTTGCCCCCCCCAGATGCCGGCCGTGCCCCCCTCAGATGCCCGTCAGTAGAAAAAATTTTTGCCTGCGGCGCTATAAATAGTAAAAATTTTCGCCTGCGGCACTATAAATAGTAGCAAATTTTCGCCTGCGGCGCTATAAATAGCAAAAATTTTTGCCTGCGGCGCTAAAAATAGTACAAATTTTCGCCTGCGGCGCTATAAATAGCAAAAATTTTTGCGTGCGGCGCTAAAAATAGTACAAATTTTCGCCTGCGGCGCCATAAATAGCAAAACTTTTTGCCTGCGGCGCTATAAATGGTGACATTTTTTGCCTGCAACGCTGTAAATACTGGAAATTTTGCCTTCAAGACCAAAAGTACCGAAATTCTCGCCTGCGGCGCTAAATATACGGAAATTAGCACTAAAACAGCAAAATAATTTTGCCCCCCCTAAAATTTTTTTGCCCCTCCCAGTTGCCAATCCTGGCTACGCCCCTGAAACACACACACACACACAGACACACACACACACATTGTCATCCGTATATATACACCTCGCCGCGCTGAGGCGCGGCGAAAAAATGGGGCTATGTAACTGGAGGATTAATTGTACGCCATTGACTCAATTATTATATTGCCGTTAACGTTGTCACTGAGACAACGTATTGTGCACCCGAATGTTATACCGTAGATGTCAGCTACAGCACGCATGCACAAATACTGTTTCAGTACGGCTTCGTCACAGAGCTGACATCCATGGTGGCAGTACTGGAAGACGGTCGGCCTACTATTGAACTTGGGCAGGCGGCCGAGCGTCGCCAACTGCCAAAGGCCGAGGAGCAACCGCTTATGATGGACCTTTTCGCGGTTCGAAGTCGAAGAAAAGGTACACTTCACGTCCGATCAAAACGAGCACGGCATGCGCGACGATAGTCAGCAGCACACATGAAAATTCAAACTAGGTATACCTCTTTTAACCACTTATTCCTAGGCGGTCACGTTTCGGTTTCTGCTGATCCAGAAACATTTTTTCGCCCGGCCTCAGCCGGGCGAACCCCTACGAGAGCTTTGCGTCCGTGCGTGCGTTCGTTCGTTCGTAACGCTCTCAGATCTCGGGGTTGGAACGTTGTAGGAAGGCGATCTTGGGCTTTACGGAAAGGTCTCGACTTACTGGTAATGTGCCTCGAGAAATCGGCATTCAAAAGTTTGAATTGCGCGCGCTACAGTAACCCGAAGGTTCAAACTGAAAACGGCTCTAACTCGCTCGTCTTACGTCGTAGAGCGGCGCGCGATAGGTCAACTAAAAGGTCTCGACGTGCGCTTTCGTTTGGCATTAAAAGTTTTCTTAATTACGCAAACACGCAACACGAAAAGCGACATTATCGCGTTTTTAACGCAGAAATCGCTCTAACTCGGTCAGCGTGCGTCGTACGGAGACGATCTTGGGTTGGTTGGATAGCTCTTGACTCACTGATCATTTGTTCTTCTATTGGTCGAAACTCAAAAGTTTGAATTTCGGGAGCTACAGTAACCCAAAGGTTTAAAACGCAAAACTTATCTAACTCGCTCGTCTTTCGTCGTAGAGAGACGATCTTGAGTTCGCTGAATAGGTTTCGGCACACTGACAATTCCGTTAAGAGAAGTCGAAATTCAAAAGTTTGAATTGCGCGCGCTACAGTAACACGAAGGTCCAAAACGCAAAACGGCTCTAACACGTTCGTCTTACGTTGTAGGGCGGCGTGCGATAGGTCAACTAAAAGGTCTCGACGTGCTATTTCACTTGGCGTAGAAATTTTGTTAATTACGCAAACACGCACCACGAAAAGCGACATTCTCGCGTTTTTAACATAGAAATCGCTCTAACTCGCACAGCGTGCGTCGTAGAGAGACGATCTTGGGTTGGTTGGATAGCTCTCGACTCACTGACCATTTGTTCTTCGATCGGTCGAAACTCAAAAGTTTGAATATCGCCAGCTACAGTAGCCCAAAATTTCAAAACGCAAAACTTCTCTAACTCGCTCGTCTTCCGTCGTGGAGAGACGATCTTGACCACGTTGAATAGGTTTCGGCACACTGATCATTCATTTAAGAGAAGTCGAGATTCGAAAGTTTGAATTTCGCGAGCTACAGTAACTCAAAGGTTCAAACAGCAAATCGGCCCTAACTCGCTCGTCGTACGATGTAGAGCGGCATTCGTTCGACCGTTTGAAAGCTTACGTTGAGAAAGTTGTCGAGCGGTCATTCCTAAAGAAATACTTTTGTTTTTTTAACTCTTGTCGTACGAACAACGTTGTCTGCTAAAAAAATTAATCCCGGGCGATCCCAATGTTGCCTTGCAACAACCGCTCAGAAATGCGTGTGCCTTGCTCAAAAAATTAATCCCGGGCGATCCCAATGTTGCCTTGCAAGAACCCCTCAGAAAGGAGCGTGTCAGAAGTAGCGCATGAATAGTGGACTCCGGGCGGCCGCGCGTCATATCGGAAAGGCTTCGAAATACTTTACAAAAGTATCCACTCTTTCACTCTTCCACTTTAAAACACTCACAAACCACTCTGTATTAATAAAACAACTCGACTTTTTTAAAACAGCTTGTTTAACAGTCAGATCCTAAATTTGCATATATAGCACGATCGAATGGGGGCATGTGTCTCGAGATCTGGGTGATTTTCGGGATCTGCAGAAATCGAAACGTGACCGGTTAGGAATAACTGGTTAAGCACGATACTCTTGCGTTGTCGTTGTTTGTGGAAGGTACCGAAACAGCGCAGAGCACAATTGCCACCGCTGTTTAGACGACGTCATTCCTCGAGCAGTCGCCCGTGTACCTGCGGCGTTTTTCTGTCCAGCCTCTTCGCTACCGCCGATGGATATGCTCATTCGCGAACGTCCTTCACAAGTATGTACCGGATTCTTCCGCTTAAGCGCCCCCTCTTTCTCCCAACTTCATGGGCTGCTTGTTGGCGAAGGGAGGGGGCGCTTAAGCGGAAAACTCCGGTACGCACAACTGCAGCGGTAGTCAGACGTACTGTATTGGGCTACATACAATATTAGGACGGATAATGGTTCCGTGTTCGTCATACCTACATATCTCTCTATATTGTGCAAAAAAATTATCGTGCGGTTTATACGCGGAAGGGGCTTGTGTCGATCGTTTGGCCAGAATGGTGAGGACCGGCCGCTTGGCGACGCAAAGAATTGGCACGGTTATTTCAGAGGTGTTTGGTTCAAGCGCCTCCACCGCCACCACCGCCGCCGGTGGGCTACATGGCTTTGGGAGACTCCTTCTTCGGCGGTTCGACAAGACCTGGCGAATCGGCAGCTGAGCGATTTGACCGACTTACACGATGCGTTCTCTACGCCGTTTTCGCTTCCATTGCTTTGCAGGTCACGTTGCAGCCGGCGTTGCCACCACGAGGAAGTGGGAATGAGATGCCAAGCGAGGCGAAGAAGAGTCCTTTCGAACGCTTCCTCGGCCGGTCGCCCCAACAGGTCGGCTGTCACACTGAAGCGCGAGAACGACCCCAGGCTTGACTGACAACGGATGGTTCATACAAATTTGGCAGTACAGATCTTCGCCGACTGCCAAGCACAGCTCGTGGGCGATCGAGAAGTTGGAGCGTTGGCGGCCGTCTTGTTCGGAGCTTCGACGGAGGATCAGAGAAGAAACTGGGCGACATCGCTGGCCACTCAGATCCGGCAGCAGGCGGTCATTCAGAAGTTGGCCAGTCCAACGTCCACCCTGACGGCGCTCGACAAACTGGACAGAAAGGGCAGAGTCATCGGTGGGTGCCCCTTTTCTGAATACTCCCACTTCTGAATACTCTCGCAGTTCTTGCCATACCGAGATGCCTTCAGAGGAGTACGATGTATTGATTCTACTGGCGTCGATGGTGGCGCTGGCGGAGACGGCTCTCGTCGTGGACCCTCTCAAGTTGGTCGAGGAAGTCTATTGTCGGACAGCTGCTGCAGCGGTGGGCGCATCCTACAGTCTGCAAACACAGAACAGGGGAACCATAGTCTTAGCCCACATACAAGATCGTTTGCTGCCTTTGCAATCGCCGGTCTTCTTCCAGGCCAATCGGTGCAGCTCCGAGCTAATCGTGGTCAAAGAATGTGCACAGCCGTCAGGCGCTGATGCGCCGATCGGGGCGCTTTGATGGTGGTGCGTATAGTAAATTCAACTATTCAAACCTACCATCTCCATCTAATATGCAAATTCTGAGGCTGCTGTAGCCCTCATATTATCGCAGAGATTGCTATCTCCACTCCAACCGATACAAAAGGGGGACCAAATCGTCATAATTTGAACCCGATCCTCGGTGGACCGAACCCTTGCCCGTCGTAACGGCAAATTGGTGAAAGCCCTAAGGCTGACTCCAACCGCTAAGGTTTAGCGAACCCGATCCGTGACCCCAACTGTCTTTGGGTAACGTGATTCTTTGGCGCGGGAGCCTAGGTCCTGTTCATACCTTTTCCCTGCTACCGTGCTACGTTGCTTTGTGCTCTCCCGACTATTCTACTTCCCGCTATCGCTGGAAGAGCGCAAGGGAACGTCTACATCCCACGACCAGTTTGTAAAGTCCGGCACTTTGTGAGCTCGGCGAAGAAAGTGCGAAGAGAAGTTGTGGACCGACCGTGTCGACTCTTCCACTCGACTTCCATCCGGTCGGCTAGTCGCTTCCTCGCCGAGGAGGGACAGAGAAGATTGATAACGGTAATCCAAGAGTTAGGTGCCTACTATACCGACTCCACTAGGTGAGATCTTAGTAGGAGCTAGGGAGTTAGCTCTACTAGGTGAGTCACAGCAGTTAGTGGCCTTTGCAGTGGTGACCCGTCCCCGTGACCCAGCTCTTGTCAGTTCTTTGCTCCGGCACGGAACTAACAAAGTTGGAGAGCGCGCCTTCTGGATCACCATTGTCAAACGCTTCTACGCTTTCCTGCTCAGAATTCTCTGCAGCCTATACTTCTGATATTGTGCTTTGCTCAAATCGTTGCAGTTTTCTTTTGCAGGATCGCGTACCCCTCGTTCGGTTGTCGGACCTGATCAGGTGCCGTGTACGTGCCTACAGGTTTACGACCACGCCGGGCAAATCATCGCCAAGCAGTCGAGCAAGCCAAGCGGCGTCGCCGTCCGCTCCTCCACTGCGGCGAACCTTTCCAAGTGCAGCCAAGCGCTCTCACCGGGCGACAACGGCTGCGCGCATACACTTCTACACGAGCGTCGATTCGACCGCTTTGCTAGCGGCGAGATTGTATTGTCGTACTGTGCGACCGTGACTCGTTTGCAGTGATGTCAGCGACAGGTGGCAGACCGCGATCTGCATTGTTCCGGACGCCCCAAGGAGGCAGTCGTAATTCCGACACGGCACCGCCCAGCGCATCGGCGACGCCCCGGTTGACAAGGACCCCTGCTCGCTTCACTGCCCAGCACGCTGGCGCTCTCCGCATCAATTTCGACGACGGAAACGCCATCCCGCAGACTGTTGACTGCGGATTTGTGCAACGCTTGGAAGACGCGTTTCCAGGCATCACGAGTCAACCGGCGGCCGACATTCGACAGTGCCTTCCTCGAATCAACATGCTCCCGGCCGAGAGAGAGTACAACGAATTAGTCCTCAAGTACTTCCGAAATCTGCCCGCAGTCGTGATTGAACACGACCTGCCGCCAGAACTAGCTGAAAGGGAAGGTAAAGTGTTGAGTGCACATACGCACACCGCTTTCGCTTACTTTTGGAACACTACGAACTGGGCTCATATGGCGCCCACGTATCGCCTCAAACGCAAACTTCTCGGTTTTACGACTTCGTTCCTTCAGAGAACCGACTTCAAGTACTCTCCTTCAGAAGAATTTCTCAAGGAATTCACCAGAGAATGGGAAAACAGGGCACACGAGACCCTCCAAGCCTACGTCGGAACTGAGTACGCTCCGTACCTCACGACAATCGACCCGACGAGAATTCCCAAGCCATTGCTGCTCAACGAGCGAGACTACGTCGAGCAGTGTAGAGATAAGTATACGGTGAATGACGAGATTCGCGTCATCTCACTGGACGGCAGAGTGATGCGTGTGGAATTGCAACTGGGGTGTTTTCTCTTCACAGAAGCAGATCTCGACCCTGTGGATCAAGCGGACCTCGACAACGCCCTAGCCGAAGCAGGCTGGGAAAACAATTCGAGACCTCCCCAACAGGAGAACGACGACGAGGACGGCGACGACGACGTCGACGACGGCGCGCCGCTCCTTCCTCCGTCGAGAACTCTAAATCCACAACCGGGAACAGTGCCAATTCAACAGCAACCCTCTGCCCAGGAACAAGCTAACGGCGGCGCTTCACAGCAAGCACCGACGGGTAACGGCGCCCAGCAAGATGCGCCGGCCGCCAACGGCGCCCCGCCGGTCGCGCCAGCCGCCAACGCCGACGAGCGGCAACAGCTGCCTCCAAGGCAACAGCCCCAAAATGGCTCAAATATCTTAGTTCAGATCGAGTCGCCGCAAGATGATAATCAGCAGCGACGGGCAAATGCAGCGGCTACACTCGCTCGCTTTCCACCGGGCAGACAGCCGCCAGCGGCGCGACCACAACAGTTCGACAATCGAGCAAGACGACGACTGTCCACGATCTCCGAGCAATCTCCCCACGATTCAAATGAATCGCTAAATGCGACTAAAGTTTCACAGGCTTCGAGTCAAGACGACGCGAGACAACGACTGAGACAATTTCGTCGACAAACGGGAATGACAACCGATGAGATGGTCAATCTTGTTACTCAAGACCCATCGGCTCTCAGAGATCTACTCGACTCGGTGACAGACGACGACAGCCAAGGCGACGGACGGCGTCCGCCAACCGAGACAGTCGAACCGTCACCGAGAAATGCGCCGCCACAACCCAAAGTGACTCTGTGCGGTGCCAATAATGACAATGCGCAGAGAGGATTTTATACCAACGAGTTTGTGGCCGACCGGCGGCGAACCGTAGCGCCACACTACAATACGCAGCGTTTCGCTGCCGCTGATAGTGCTAATCGGCCACCATCTATTGCAGAAAATCGGCGTAACCGCAAGCTTCAACACCGGGAAAATCTACGCCGAACTGATCCGGTCTCTGCCAACTCGAGAACAGCGATGACGCTCGCCGGGGAACCGGCCATGCGCCAAACGGCGACCATGCAAGAAAAGGAGCGCCTAGAAGAACAAGTCGCCATGCAGAAAACCGAGATCGAGAACCTTCGCCGCCAGAACGTGACCCTCATGAACCAGAGACACGGCTGGGGCACTTCAGATTCAGGTGGTAGCAGACCTCGATCACAGAGACCTAAAGTTTCAGATTCCAAGCGCCAAGACGCTCAACCAACTGGGCACGCGCCAACGGCGCCTACCACCAAGCCAAATGACGGCGCTACTGCGCCCGTCATGAACAGGGACGTGCGAAAGCATCTACGCTCGCACGAGGACGACGTCAGAAACGAGATACGGCGGATGGCTCAGGAAGCCATACAGGACAATAATATTGCTCCGCTCACTTGTACGGGCAATATGCGCAGTGTACCACAGGTTCTACGAGAGTTCAGTGCTGCGTCAGGGGGAACCCAAGCCACTCGCACTGACATGGGGTACTCGCAGCTTCATCCCAAGCTGCTAACGAGAACGGCGCTTGCACAAGCCGCCGCCGACGACAGCTACTACTGGAACCCTCGAGACAGAGACCTGCCCAAGTTGTTCACTGAGGCACGGCAGATCAACGAAACCTACCCTCAGGAGGACGACGGCGTCGTGACCGAGCGACTGGTCGGCGGCGACAATCGACCCCCGCCCAAGTTCGCCAACGAATCTTCCGACCGTACCTACGAGGACTTCGTCAGGGAGGTGATGATGTATTTCTATCATATCAACCTCAATCCAAGATATTGGACAGACAAATTTCATTCGCTCCTGAAAGGTCAGGCAGCTACATATATGGAAACAATTAGCGACGACTATCGACTCTTGTGCTTCCAAAGGGCAGTTATTGAAGTAGGCAAGAACAAGCTTAGAGTAAAAACTGGGTACCCGATGATGGTTGATTGGCATTGTATAGTGTGTCGTGCATTTGAGGAGTATATTCCATAGAGTGTCAGAATAGTAAGTTGAGCATTTCTTCGGGGAGTATCGCCGCAGTTACCTCGAGTTTCCAGAGAAAGTTTGTGTCATTGTTGGGCATTCGATGCCTATATGGTGCATTGGTGGGTACTGATCCATAAATGGATCAGGAATGTTCGCCGCAGGTTCACTTTGGAATGAAGAGGGTCTAAATGGGACGACGCCCTTTTCTTTTGGGTCACAATTGCGGACGGTTACGGTACCGTTGCTGTACATTGCAGAACCGCACAGTGAACAGAATTGCCGCGTTTCGTCTTCGATTGAATAGGTGGCAAAAACATACGTTGCCGGACACATCCATGGAAAAATATTGCTAAGTTTTAGCCATATGAAATTGCCGAAATCTGCCATGTTTGAAAAAAAAACCTTGAAAATATCCCTAATTTCCTGAATTCTAAAATATAAAACTGCTGTATAATTGCTTGACATACTACGCCCGATTCATCCACGCAAAGATATTTAGAATTTTAAGTTGTTTAAAATTGTTGAAATTTGGCAATTTTGAGAAAAACCTTGAAAATATCCCTAAATTCGTTAATTATAAAATATTGAACTACTCGCTAAATAGTTGGTAGACTATGCCCGACACAACCATGCAAAGACATGCTGAAATTTAAGCTATTCGAAATTGTCGAAATTTGGGAATTTTAGCAATACCCTTGAAAATATACCAAATTTCGCTCATTAGAAAATCTGAAACTATTTGCTAAATACTTGGCTGACTGTGCTCGATACATCCGTGCAAAGAAGTTTTGAAATTTAAGCTGTTTGAATTTGTCGAAATTTGGAAATTTTGACAAAACCCTTGAAAATATCCCTAATTTCGTTAATTAGAAAATCTTAAACTATTTGATAAATACTTGGTAGACTATGCTCGATACATCCGTGCAGAGAAGTTTTGAAATTTAAGCTGTTTGAATTTGTCGAAACTTGGGAATTTTGACAAAACCCTTGAAAATATCCCTATTTTCGGTAATTATAAAATCTGAAACTATTTGCTAAATACTTGGCAGACTATGCTCGATACATCCGTGCAAAGAAGTTTTGAAATTTAAGCTGTTTGAATTTGTCGAAATTTGTGACTTTTGACAAAACCCTTGAAAATAGCCCCAATTTCGTTAATTATAAAACCTGAAACTATTTGATAAATACTTGGCAGACTATGCTCGACACATCCGTAAAAAGAAATTTTGAAATTTAAGCTGCTTAAAATTGTCGGAATTTGGGAATTTTGACAAAAACCTTGAAAATATCCCTAATTCCGTTAATTATATTCGCTGAAACTATTTGCTAAATACTTGGCAGACTATGCTCGATACATCGGTGCAAAGAAGTTTTGAAATTTAAGCTGTTTGAAATTGTCGAAATTTGGGAATTTTGACAAAAACCTTGAAAATATCCCTAATTTCGTGAATTCCAAAATCCGAAACTATGTCACAAATTCATCGCGTCTTATGCCCTTTCCATTTCAGCAAAAACTTTGCCGATACGACTTGTGAATAAAAGTGTCATTTTTGACATTTGTGTATTTTAATTGTAAATATCTCGAAATAGCGAAATTAGCAACAGAAACGGACAACGGCGCGTTACTCAGCGCATTCGACTCCATCGGGTGGCACTAACCGTCACGTCTAGTTTTGTGACACACACAGACACACACACACACACACAGACACACAGACACACACACACACGAACGGACAATAGCGTCCGTATATATACTCGCCGCGCTGGGGCGCGGCGAAAAAACGCTGGCCGGCTTATTAAGCTTAAGGACCCCCCTATGGTTAACAGAGCAAGAAATGCTCTGTTAACTTACTATTCTGACACTCTATGGAATATAGTTATTGAGCAAGAAATGCTCAACTTACTATTCTGACACTCTATGGAATATACTCCTCAAATGCACGACACACTATACAATGCCAATCAACCATCATCGGGTACCCAGTTTTTACTCTAAGCTTGTTCTACTCAACTACTGGTGCAATAACTGCACATCTACAAATCAATGTGCAATAAAGGTGGCTATCTTACCAGTGGCCAGAGCCGACTTCTCTGGACAGTGCTGGCCACGATTTGGGTTCGACTGGCGTGCTTGACCACTGGCAGCACCTGCCTGAAGTCCCCTGCCAGAACGACGACAGCGCCCCCAAAAGGGACGTCCTTCTGCCTGAGGTCCTGCAATCGCAAAACAACTGACGATTGACAGTGTATACATACAGTGGCAACGTACAGTAGGCGCGCGAAGTAGACCGGGGAATGTCATTAGTGGCAGGGTCATACCCTGAGGGATCTGTCGACGGCGTCAATCTGGTGCTTGTTGGCCATGGAAATTTCGTCCCAAACGATAAGAGAGGCCTCAATGGCCTTTTTAGCCAGGGCCGTTTTGTGATGCAACTAATCATCACTGTAGCTTGCATCCCAGTCAGCTTGCTTTCTCAGGTAAAACCCTTCTCAGGCTGTTTCACTATCCGCCTCCTACTCTGCTTGTCTGAGACCTATCGCCTGTAACCTTAATTTAACCCTTCTCACGCTAAGTCACCGCACCTTAGCATTATGGGATCTCAGTTTTCAACCAGGTCTGCTTAGTGGGCTTCCGCTTGAAACAATTTGTTTGTCTGAGAGCGCTGCTTGCGGGTCGTAGAGTTGCCTATAAATATTCGGCTTTTGGACTTGTTGATTATCTTGTAATCTCGGGACTAAAGCAAGAACTCTGTGAGCCGACCTCACAAGTGGTGGCCACAGCAGGGCCCCATCCGTCCCAGGATGGCAAAGAAGACGCCAGAGAAGATCAAGACGTGGAGCGCCCGACGAGAGAAAGCGACAGAGGGCCAGAGGGACAACGGCAAAGCGACCCGAGTTGGAACCGACGCGGTCCAGACGACGACAGTGGAGTTCCCAGCCTCAGGACCCCAAAGGAAGCGGCAGAGGACTGGATGCCTGCGACAGAAGCAGAGAGTGGAAGCAGGAGACCTGCGAAGGAAGCAGCAGCCTGCGACACACAGACTGGAATAGCCGAGTGGGGCTATCGAGGTGAGCAAGCCGTCCCTGAAGGAAGAAGCCGCGGCGCACGAAGATGAGTGAAAGAAAGAACCAGAAAAGGCCACCACGACTTGAAAGATCTTAGGACTGCATTCGTACGTGCTTGCGTTTGTTTTGGTACTAAGTCGTCAGATAAGAGCGCTAAAGGCTTTCCGAAGAAGGGGGATATGTGATGGGGTTAAGCAAGCTTTAGGTTAAGATGATTTATCGTCTGCTGCTCTCATGCCCTAGGTTCCCAGGGTGTTTCACTGTCCGCTAACCTTTACTGTTTGTCTGAGAACCTGCTTTGTGTTTTGGTTATCTGAGGGTGCTTATAAGCGTTCGCTCTCTTCTGTTTCGGAGTCCTGCTTGCGAAGAAAGATCGAAAACGAAACAAATTTGAACCACACAAAAGTGGTATCACATAATGGTGGCCACAGCAGGGCTGGACTGGACTGGACTGGGTCG
>JASAMZ010003277.1:0-26885 GCA_030248115.1 Linhomoeus sp. GSCO2_2
TTCTGTGTAGTTGCCCTTTGTAAATATTTACTTACGACGCCTCTAACTGCTTCAGACCAGCTCCGCGCCTATTGTCAGTCCGATTGTGACGTCCTCAGGCTCGGCTTGATGTCCTTCAGAGGCATCTTCCTGGAGGCGACGGGGGTGGACTCCTACTGGTTGGGTTAACCCTTTTGTAACACCCTGTGACACTTGCGCACTTCGCAAATGCTTCAGAAATCAGCCACCATCGCCAGCGCCTGCATGCGCGTCTACCGCAGCCTCTTTCTCAAGGAGAACTCCATCGGCCTCACGCCTCCTGGTGGCTATCGCAAGAAAGATAGGCAAAGTGCCATCGCTATGCGCTATTTTCTGGCAAGAGCGAAGCTGACGGGAGTTAAGATCGCGCTCGCTGTTTATTCTCTTGTATTCATGATCGGACCATACAAAGTGGGTGCCTGTGTTTAGCTTTGAGTCTCTGATCGTGTGTATTGGCCTTACCTCTCCCTGACAGTGTTTACTAAGACGCCCAAACCTCTCACAACACACTACAGGTCGACGGCTACATCGAGGCGGCTGACGGCAACCCGGCGCGCGTCCTCAGTTCAACGGGTGAGTGCCATCGTTTACTTCTGTCCGCTCCGCCTGCCAGTGGCACGCCCATTGTTTAAGTTGCTACTACCACGGTCACTCCTGCATCCGCAACCGCAACACCAAACTGCCGGGGTCTGAGAGGACGGTTGAAGACGCCAATCAAGCCACGATCCAGAGAGCCAGCTTCATCCGCTCCAGAGGCTTTGAGCTCGAGATTTTCTGGGAGTGCGAGTTGCAGAAGGAGGAGAACCGGCCACTGCGCGAGGCCATGGAGAAGGAGGAGGTGCAGGACCCGATCACGGACAGAGAGGCGCTCTTCGGCGGGCGCACGAACCCGCTCTGTCTCAACTACGAGTGCAAGGAGGGAGAGAGCTTGGAATACCTTGACGTCTGCTCCCTGTGAGTGTGTGCGTGTGTCTGTGCGTGACTGAGAACGTTTGACTGAGAACTTGCGAAATATCCACCTACCATAACATCTGCCATGTTTGCCAGAACTGACCCAAAATAAGAGACTACCGTAACCGGCTTGGCAAAACTGACCGAAATTCTTCAGGTACCCATTCACTTGTGCCTACCGACGTTTTCCCTTGGGACATCCAACCATCTACACGAGGGACTTCCCGGACGTGCGCGACGTCTTCGGCGTGGTGAAGGTGAAAGTGCTACCGCCGAAAGACCTGTTCATCCCCGTCCTGCCGGCGAAGCTGGGAGGGAAGCTTTGCTTCTTCCTCTGCAAGCGCTGCGCCACCGAGAAGCTTCCCCCTCCCTGCAAGTGTTCCGACGCCCAACGCGCCTTCTGGGGGACGTGGTGTAGCCCCGAGGTCCACAAGGCGCTAGACGTGAGCTAATTTGGAATTCCGCGTTGTTTACAGTGTCTAATTCCGCGCTATTGCAGTTGGGGTACAAGATTCTCGAGGTCTACGAGGTGCAGCACTTCGAGAGGAGTCAGCAGTACAATGGCGAAGATGCAGAGAGCGGGCTTTTCACCAGCTACGTCTGGCGATTTTTGGCGCTGAAGACTCAGGTGGGTATTGTGGTGTAAGTAGTACAGATAGGTTTATAACAACCATTTTTTACAACCATTTTACTAACAATTCTTTTACAACCATTTTTACGACCATATTTTTTTACGACCATTTTACTCCCCTCTCACTTCAATGCCTCTATTGGCGTGCTAATTTGGAGCAGATTTTACGAGCATATTTTTACGACCATTTTAATCCAACTCGGTTCTCTCTATCTCACTTCAATCCCTCTATTGCTGCTTCTAGTCTACCCACGATTATCTACCGTAACCTAGTAGTACTTTTGCACTTCTTTTACTCGCCTCCCACTTCAATCCCTCTATCGGCGCGCCCTTCACCCTCCCCTCTCCCTCCTTCAAAGCCTCCCTTCCATGTTCCAGGAGGACTATCGACATCGGCGGGGTCGGAGACGACGAAGCGTAGCCACCGGCTACCGCGCAACTTCGAGTCGTGATCGCGCGTGGATTTCTAGGGAGTGGAATTTTTAGGGAGTAGACTTTTAGGGAGTGAATTTTTAGGGCAGCAAACTTTTTACACCGCATATTTTTGGGGAGCAGATTTTGGGCAGCAAAGCCCAAGGCAAAAGACGCGCGCAATTTTTGAATTTCTCTCTCTCAAAGCCTAAGGCTCACTCACCTCTCCCCTTCAAAGGCTAAAGACGCGCGCAATTTTTGGCGCAAATTTAAATTCTGGGCTCACCTCTCTCCTCTGGAAGGGCTCTCCTCCTCTGCTGGGCCAATCTCAGAGCTGGAGCAGTGAGTGAGGGCACAGGCCACCCACCCACCACCAGAGCTATGAGACGACGAAAAATTTCGAAAAACCCAAGCCATATGCCAACCCAAGCCATAATTTCCCATCATTTCCATCTTTACCAGCCCAAACCACAAAGAGAGACTTTCTGACTTTTGCAGTTTACTAGAAAGAAAATTTGAAGAATGAGGTAGAAAGAGAAAACGCCTGCACACACACATTGTGAATATGCAAATTCGACGAGGAATAATTGGCGGACACAGGTAAAGGCGCAACACGCAATGAAGTGCGGGCAATTGTGGAAAGGCGCGCAACCGCAGAAAGCCGCTCAAATTCAAACTGCGTTTAGGCGCGCAAATTCAAACCGCGGAAAGGCGCGCAACCGCGGAAAGGCAAATTCAAACGCCCATTTCTCGTGACTCCCTTGATGGAATCGCAACAATTAGGGGTTCTTTGGAACCGTGAAAACGAGACGAAGGCGATGGCGGTGCTTGCGACAAGTTTTCTTTTGCGGTTTAGGCGCCGCAGGGCACCAAAGTCAATGCAAAATGCTAAACTCAATGCTCTGGGAGCATTGAACTCCATACAAAACAGTAAGCTGGGGCGGTGAAGTGACGCTCCACGGGACCAAAGTCAGTGCAAAACGTTAAAGTCAGTGCTCTGGGAGCATTGAACTCCATACAAAACAGTAAGCTGGGGCGGTGAAGTGACGCTCCACGGGACCAAAGTCAGTGCAAAACGTTAAAGTCAGTGCTCTGGGAGCATTGAACTCCATACAAAACAAAGGGGACGAACTCCATACAAAACAAACAGGCGCCGCAGGGCCTCAAAGTCAGTGCAAAACGTTAAAGTCAGTGCTCTGGCAGCATGAAATCGTTTTAAAATTTGTAGATAGGCAAAATATTTCTGTTTTGAACAGCGACACAGACGACAGTGCGATACGGCGGCGGCACAAACGGCGGGGGCGAGGAAGGCAAATGGCGGTAACGAAGCGATACGGCGGCGGCACAAATGGCGAATGACAGGAAGGGCGGAGGCGTTTCACACATCATACCCGGCACAGCACGGGCAGTCCAAGTGAGGATCATCGATCCAGTCTGGCTGCGGCTTGCCTTCTTCCCGGCACTTGGCGTAGAAGGCGTGGGCGGCGCTCTTCTCATGGACGACAAAGTAGTGCTGCGAAATGAAGTCCAGGTCGCAGTCCTCGCACCGCCAGCGCCCCTCGGCCGTCATGACCGGTTTCAGTTTGCCCTCCACGAGTGACTTGGTCACGTAGTCGTAGTGGAGCTTCTCCGTGCACACATTCCAGCAGCCGTCTTCGCCCACCTCCTGAGGCTTCATCTCGCGAGAAGGCAAAATTTTTTTGGTTGTGCGGTGCCGGCGAAGGCTAGCAGGGTCACACACACCGCTCGTTTCTTTGGTCAGACCGTGTGCCCTTATCCGCTCGCCAAGTCTGTTTTTTGGGGTGCTTTTGCACCAGTGTTATGTTTCGCGTCGTAGGCGGCCCTATACGACGCGGCCTGTGGTATGCCAGCCACTTGGGTACCGCCTGGCTGTCGGCCCCAACGCAGGACGCGGCTTGTAACGCAATCGGATTCCGTTGGGGCCTGGTGCCGAAATTAATTTCTGAAATGAGTAGGATTTGATCTCAAATTTGGCCAATTCAATAGATTTTAAGTCTGGCACCTTACCGATTGCGCCGTACCACTGCCCCAACAATATATTCTAATCCGGCCGCTTATATCGATCACAGCACGGTGATCTCTTCGTCGTACAGTATGTCCGGCCGCCGGAAGTAGAACAGGCTGATGTCTTTGAACTCTTGAGTGAATAGCCGATCGAACGGATCGTAGACAGCGTGTGGGCCTCCGTTGAATACGCCCAGCACATCCTCCATTGGGAAGCGCCCCTCGACGTAGCCAGCAAAGCGCCACATCACCAGTGAACGGTCGATTTCGCCTGAGGCAATTCTCGGCTTGAGACTGTCGTAGGTTCCAATAGGGTCTACGGCGTAGAGATCCAAGTCGAATCGCAAGTCTGGCATAGCCTCGTCTGCCACTCTGCAAAACGCAAGGCAGAACAGCTCTTCCGGCGAAATGACGAACATTTTGACTACTTGTTATTGTGTCGCTTCTGATATTTATGCATTTTCCGATCACCGATCAGATCGCTGCTACCCGCGCGAAGTTTGTGCGTAGAAGTTCAAATTTGTGGAGTATACTGCGTCCCCCGGACGACTTGCCTGGTTTAAAACAGCTTGTTTGACCCCCTGGAACAAAACAAGGACAAAACAATTTCCGAAATCTTGGAACAATGGACACACTGCTTCCGTAGCGTTCATCGTAGGGTCGGCGCCAACTTCTGGCTCAAGATCGAAGCTGTGAGGGCCGTGGCAGGCTATATTTTCCACTCCAGTTACCTGATCTTCAGTCTGGGCCCGTTTCTCACGTCGATCAATCGACTTCTCGCGATTTCCTTCACGGGAGTGTACCAAAGATTGTTTTCCGCGCCGAAAATCGTCGCGCTTCTCTTGACGGCAGATCTGTTGTCATTTCTAGTGAAGTGCCCAATATATGTCGTCGGAGTGGGCAAGTTTAGGTTTGAAATCGGCAGTGACATCGAGCTGAAGACGGTGGTACATACCTGACTCGGCGGGTGGTAAGCCTTCGGAAGAGCTGTTTCAAGCGATTCTCTTGTCATCTATCGCTTTCTCCTTCACCACTGGACTGCTAACCCTCGTTTTAACGGGAATCATCTACTGCAAACTGAGGTAATCAATTAGTTTTAGTAGTAAGCGGCGCATCATTTTAAGGCCTTTGCAGCTAACTTTGACCGTGAGTATTGATGTCCTTGTGGAACAGAAGGTGGCCGCACAGTTGAGATAATAATATAGCTGACTACAGTAGGAAGCAGCGCGACTCTTCCACGTTGTTGGAGTATTGCAGTGCAGAGTTACAAGACATCTGACAAACCGGTCTTGAGTCTTTGAAGTCGCCACAACAGTCCCTCGCAGGGAGCACGCACATCGCCTGGAGCAGAATCCCAATTCCTCTCTGGCGAAGCGGAGTCGAGCCACGCGACAGGTCATGAGGTCGACGGCGCTCCAAGCCTCCCTCCCGGTGGCCACGCAGGCATTCGGTGTGGCCGGGCTTTCTCGACAGCTGGTACGAGCCCTGGGTCGTGGTGGCGGTCCACGTCCTGTTCTCGAGCAACACAATTCTCGACCCGCTTCTCACCCTGCTGATCGCTAAGCCTTACTGGAAGGCTGTTGTGCGCAGCTGCGCTTTGGGACAGTGAACCAGAACGAAGAATTGGAGAGACGCGATATTGCAGTTTGTGTTGAAAGCGCGGTTAAGTGCAGCCTCTGACTTCATGTTACTGTCTATGCCGAAGAGTGGACCTGCTGCAACAGTGTGCAGTGGCAACGCCGTGCGGTGGAAGCGGATGGTTGCATGCGGCGAGCGAATATCTTGCTTAGTCAACATACACTAGCTTTTTCACCTGTTTCGACATTGCACATCTTACAGGCATGACTAAGGGTTAAATACGATTGCCTCATAAAACGTGCAGGTTAAGTGGTGAAGTTAGAAGACATTATCTACATTTGAGAAAACGAAGCTTTACCATGTTGGAATGAACATATGGCGGTGCGTCTGGAGTTGAAAGGCGTCTAATAGTGAGTGTGTCTACTGTCTATTGTGGGCAACTCGTCACTAGCACCAAGCCAGAAAGTATTGATCATGTGGATAGAGCTAGCTAGCCAAGCGGCGACTAATGATTTGCAAACAGACAGGTAACAGGTGGCCCATATCCTCCATTCGACGTTCACCATTTCCCATCTTTCGTCTCCTATTCGAAGAAATGGCCAATTCTACAGAAACAGAGAGATTGTTCTATATCGTCGCCCATGCCTCAACTTACCTGGCAATACAGTGTCCAGCATTGCTACTCAATCTCTTGATTATTACAATTACGGCGTGGAAGTTCGGTACCCTTGGAGATTACAAGTGGTTCTTTGGGAATCTGGCGTTGCTGGACGCTGTCGTTTCATTGGGAGTAATTGCAGGGTCTGTCAATCTGTTCATTGGAAATGAAACAATCACTTTCATAGCTGGATATGTGGTCATTTCATCCATTTGGATATTCAGCCTGGGTCCTTTTCTTACAATCACCAATAGGGTTTTAGGCGTGTCGTTTCCAAGGCTATACAAGCGACTGTTTTCAACAGCTAGCACAATAATTCTTATTTGTACAATTGATTCACTGGCATTTCTATTGGCTAGTCCCATTCACCTGATGGGGGCATAGATGTTTACTTTCATTGTTTGGAGTGATAACATACTGAAAGTTGTATTTGTTTCTAATGAAAGTAGCATTGCGTCAAAGATGACAAGCATTGGGTATTGGCTGTTGACTGCTTCTGCGGCCGTTACTGAGATGGTTACCCTCCTTATGACTGGAGTAGTTTACCACACTTTGAGGTGAGAGGTCATCTGTAGACAATATATGTAAAGTACCTGATCAGCAACGCTGTATATCTGCAGAGCGCACTCCCAACGCCTGGTACAGAATCCTGCATTTGTGGAGCGGAACAGATCAACCAGAATGATTATGTGGTCAGTAGCTCTGCAAGCGTTCGTTCCTCTGGTGACCCAAATGGTCGGATGCTTAGGTGTAGCACTATCCTTAAATTGGGAGGACCTGAGCGCCGGCAGTTGGTACCAACCATGGATGTCTGTAGTTATCTTCAGCGTATTCTCTAGTAACACACTTGTCGATCCATTATTTACTCTGCTTATTGTTAAGCCATATTGGAAGGCCGTACGCAGCCTGTTCATGGGCCAGTGATTGAAATGGACAGGTAACATAAAGCCCATTGCTCTTGAGGATAAACGGCATGGATGTATTTTGATTATCGCCATTGTAACTGTAAATACGTACACTGCGTTGGTTGGCATTGCTAGCTGGTGGAAATGATTTTGGTGGACGATCAACTGCATCAGGTGAAAGACACACACATACACACAAGCATGTGCTGCCACCTAGAATGGGCATGCTGAATTTTGTTTTGATGTCACTTGGTACTCAAGCGCTAATGGTATTAGGTGTGTCAGACCATCTCTCCTGATTACTGAGGTTGGGAAAGACTGAGAAGCTTTCCAGTCCCGCCGACATCAGATGTCACTCTTGTCTGTCCTGCAACCTTGTGCGTTTACGTCGCTATTGCTCCTGTTACACTGCTGCGCAGCGAGGTACTGCAACGCTGTGCGGTAGAAATGGCGGTCTGCATCAAATCGTTCAGCACAACAGAAGAGTAAGAACAGCAACATGTATGGAATCGCGGTCAACAGGAGAATTCTGAGTTTCGGCCACAGCCAAGCTCTATATTGTAGAGTACTGAATGTAGGTACAATTGGTCACGCTGTCTAACGCCCACAACAATTGTGCCAGTGACCAATTGTCCACGGCATCGCCATGGTAAAGCTGATGAGCATCAGCACCGAATCGCCTGCCAGTAAGGCTTGACGGTCCAGAGGGTGAAGAGAGGGTCCAGAACTGTGTTGGAGAAGTAGAAGCTAAACACCAGCATGACGTGCCAGGGCTGGAACAGGGCGAAGTTGGGCCAGAGGAACTGGGAGGCCACGAAGAGGTGGGCCGGCGCCTGGGCCACCAGAGGGACCAAGGCCTGCAGCGCCGTGGCCTCCATGATCATGCGCGTCGTCCGACTTCTCTCTAACAGGGAGGGCGTGGCGCTCAGGCGCTCGGCGTGCTCCCTGCGAAGAGAGTCATCTCTGGACTGACGACTGGCCAGTTGTCTAGAGTAACCTGTAGAGTCGATTCTCTAATGATCCACCTCCTCCCCCCCTCTTCCCCACTTCTGCGGCAGGCTAAAGGTAGCTTATTGGAGTATATTGACTCCTTTTGTCTTCCTCTCTACCCTTCTCCTGTTCTTCTCTTTCCATGCATATCTTTGAATTATACCCAATCCAGCCCCCCCCCCCCCCCACACACACACACACACACACACGCACGCACGCACGCACGCACGCACGCACGCACGCACGCACGCACGCACGCACGCACGCACGCACGCACGCACGCACGCACGCACGCACGCACGCACGCACGCACGCACGCACGCACGCTCGCACGCACGCACGCTCGCACTCACGCTCGCACGCCCGCTCGCACGCACTCACGCACGCACGCACGCACGCACGCACGCACGCACGCACGCACGCACGCACGCACGCACGCACGCACGCACGCACGCACGCACGCACGCACGCACGCACGCACGCACGCACGCACGCACGCACGCACGCACGCACGCACGCACGCACGCACGCACGCACGCACGCACGCACGCACGCACGCACGCACGCACGCACGCACGCACGCACGCACGCACGCACGCACGCACGCACGCACGCACGCACGCACGCACGCACGCACGCACGCACGCACGCACGCACGCACGCACGCACGCCCCCACGCACGCACTCACTCACGCACGGACAGACGTAGGCACGCACGCACGCACGCACGCACGCACGCACGCACGCACCACCCCCGCACGTGAGCACGCAAGCACGCACGCACGCACCAACGCACGCACGCACCCACGCTCGCACGCACGAGCGCACGCACGCACGCACGCACGCACGCACGCACGCACGCACGCACGCACGCACGCACGCACGCACGCACGCACGCACGCACGCACGCACGCACGCACGCACGCACGCACGCACGCACGCACGCACGCACGCACGCACGCACGCACGCACGCACGCACGCACGCACGCACGCACAAACAAGAATCCTACCTACCTGAGACTAAAGAATATCGCCCCCGCCACGACCAGCGTGGTAACCTCAACTGCAACTGCGAACACAGCTGTGGCGAGAATAAAGACGGTCGACTCGAACTGCGCTGCCATGTTGACTTCGAAGGAGAGAATGTGATGAGTCTCGGTCATGTAATGGGTCAGTGTGCCAAGGCCAAGCCACTCAAACTGACCGACCCACGCGAGAGGGAGAGAATCAATCAGTAGAAGGAGAGCGACAATTTTTCCGCTGGAAAATACCATGGGGTAGAACCGTGGAAATCGGATGGCGACCAGGCGATTCACCGCCATTGCCAAGGTTGAGAGGCTGAGGGTTCCTTTCACCAAGCCAAGGGTGTGGGTTACTACTGCACGCACATGCTGCGTATTACTCTCCCTGAGACACGTCGGCAGTCAAAGACGACTGTTAGACAAGCGTTATCACTACCACTCATAGCAAGTATTATGTACAACTGTAAGTTAGTGAAAGGGTCCCTGAATAGCCAGGCGCTGGCTGTCAGCACGTGGCCGCAGACCCTGCTGACCAGCTGGTTTTCCAGAAACAAATTGGCTGCCGCCACAATGGACGCCAGTGAGCTCAGGGCGTCGACAAAGGCGACGTTACCGACGAACCATTTGTAGTCGCCAAAGGTGTGGAACTTCCACAACGTGACGTAGAGGATCAACAGATTCAGGGCCACAGCGGGACATTGTGTTGGGAGAAATACTGAGCAGTAGACAAGCTTGTAGAAGGTTCTCTCCGCAGTGAGGTTGGCAGACATTGTTCGGACTAGGCAAAGAAATTTCGCTAGCACGTTGTCCACGCACTGGAAGTCTGGCCTTGCCGCGACTACACGTTTTCTTGTTTAGATATCGTTATGTTCAAGTGGACTTTGGTAACATTCGGTGCGAAGTACACGTCGGCGGATGGCAAAGGGTAGTCTCGCCTCACTTTAAACGTACAACGCACGTGTCGTGACACACATGATACGCGCGGAGTTCAATTTTCACGAGGTGGCAAACGATTTGCAAACAGACTATCCATGTATCAGGCTACCACTGCACTGCCCCTCACTCCATCCATTTCCCACGTTTTGTCTCTTACTGGAAAGACATATGGCGAATTCCAGTGAAGAAGAGAGGTTCGTTTACATCATCGCCTATGCCTCAATTTTCTTGGTCCTACAGCGCCCAGCTTTCCTTCTCAATCTATTGATTATCACAATTTCCATGAGGGAGTTCAGTAGCATTGGAGATTGCAAGTGGTTCTTTGGAAACTTGGCGTTCTTAGATGCTGTTGTGTCACTGGGGTATATTGTGGGGTCTGCCAATCTATTGTTTGGAAATAGAACAATCGCTGCAATAGCTGGATATGTGGTCATTTCATCCCTGTGGACATTCAGCATGGGCCCTCTTCTTACAGTCGCGAATACGGTTGCCGGTGTGTCGTTTCCAAGCCTATACAAAGCGCTATTTTCAACAACCAAAACAGTAATTCTGATTGGGACAATCGATGTAATGGCGTTCGCTTTGGCGAGCCCCATCTGCCTGACAGGAGCAGGGAGGTTCACTTTCCGTGTATCAAGTGAAAATACACTCGTAACACTATTGTTGACCAATGAAAGTGGAATTGCGACAGAGTGGTCAACCGTTGGATTTTGGCTTCTGACTGTTTTTGCTGCCGTTATTGAGTTGGTAACCCTCCTTCTGACTGGAGTGGTCTACTGTACCTTAAGGTATGAGGGTGCATGCATATCAAAGGTGCTTTATATCCATTTGTCTGCCAAAACACACTTGCAGAGTGCACTCCCAACGTCTGACGCAGAATCCCGCATTTGCGGAGCGAAACAGGTCGACCAAAAGGATCATGTGGTCAGTGGCTCTACAAGCCTTCGTTCCTCTGGCATCTCAAATGGTTGGATACACAAGCGTCACTCTACATGGTGTTTGGAAGGGCCAGACGCCCAGTTGGTATCACCCATGGATTTCTGTACTTGTCTTCACCACATTCTCCACCAACACCCTTCTTGATCCACTGTTTACTCTGCTGACTGTAAAACCTTATTGGGCAGCCTTGCGCAGCCTGTTCCTGCGTCATCACAAAAACTCGTCTGGTCTTTCTTCTTCTCGTCTAGTAGTCCCGCCTTTCTTCAGATGTACGACACGTAGTACATGGTATCGTTTTCATGCAATTCCTCCCTCCAACATTTCGTTCGGCCACCCAATCACAACCACACCACACGGCTGATCCAACACCGCCACACAGGTACTGCAGCCTGATGGCAAAAGCTCTGCCAGTTTATAGCTGTGTGGGCCGGCTAATGAGATTCAAACAAGAATAACTTGCGCCTTACCGTTGTCTAGTGCCCATAGAAAATCCGGCTTCGGAGGTAATTGGAGTTATTGGACTGTGTTTTCATAGTTCTGCAGTCATCCACAAGTTTGTGGTTCACACTTGTTCAAAACATGATGAACAGCACTGATCTAGACGAACTAACGCGTTATCGATTTGTGTATGCTTTAGTACTTGTTGCGATCCATTGCCCTTCATTTCTGCTAAACAGCCTGATCATTTTTCTGACTGCAAAAAAGTTTGGGAGTTTTGGAGATTACAAGTGGTTCATTGGAAATGTATCACTTTTAGACGCAGTAGTTTCTTTTGCATACATGCTGGGAACTACAAATTTGTTCTTTGGAGAAGAAAGGATAAGTGCTCTGTCTGGATATATCACAAGTGCAAGCGGTCTGGTTTTCAGCTTTGGGCCTTTTCTGACCGCTCTAAACCGAGTATTTGCCATTTCATACCCAGCAATGTATCCACGCCTCTTCTCCACTGCAAGAATTGCAGCCCTTCTATTTGTTGCAAACTCGATATCTTTCCTTTTGTATTTCCCGTACGGTTTCATCTTGGGTTTGGGAAAATTCCAATTCGTCGTTCTTAATGATGGCACACTCCACACAATCAGAGTGAATCAACATCTCTGGCGAGACTCCATCACATACCTGTTGGCTGGCAGTCTAGTCTCCTTCACCATTGAAGTGGCTACAGCTTGCATGGCGGGAGTAGTCTTTTCAACCTTGAGGTTCGCAAACAACTCTACTTTCATCTGCACGCTAAGAAATGAAGTCAGACTGTACGTAGTGACTAGTGATACATCAACAAAGACTACTAACAGTGACTAGCCAACAATATTATACATTTCACACCTCAAGTACCCAACAACAATGGCTGAGTACAACCAAACACACAAATAGGTAAACAAGCATCTGGAGGAAGATGGTCGTTCAAAGAACTGAGAAGTCATTTATCCAGGTCACACGCCCAACGTCTCCACATGACGGCAGCCCTGGCTGAAAGCAGTCGCACCACTCGAATGGTCATGAGATCTACAGCCCTGCAGGCCATAGTCCCGCTAACGACCCAGACACCAGCCTACATTCTTGTGGTTCTGGATCTTCTCTTCGACGACTGGCTGAACGAGTGGCACCAGACGTGGCACTCGGTCGCCATTCAGTGTATCTACTCTAGCAATACCCTCCTGGACCCTCTACTCACTCTGCTGATCGTCAGGCCTTACTGGCGAGCTCTTTTGGGAAGCTAGTTGTAGACAAAGGCAGAAAGCGGGCGAGACAGTACCTACTTTGCAGAATGGGAGGCGAGTTTATCACACCGGTCAGGTACTCGTTTGATTGCGCGTATGTACCTCAGTGGTTAGAACTGCTGACTTGTACCCCAGAGGTTCGACTACGTAATGCCGCGGACGATTTGTTTGCATTACAGATAAAACTCGTTAAGGAAATCGCATTCATGCTATGTGTAGTTTACTCGAATACCTGGGTAGTTGATTTCCTACTGCACGTCAGCAAAGACCATCAGCAAAGACCGGCTATGAGGCCTACAACCGACGACGGTGGTCCAATCTGCGCAAACAGAGATAACCCCATCATACGCCCAGAAGAAAGCAGAGCTTCAATCACACACAGAGGCGCAACAAGCGGCGACAAGCCTCTCTATAGGGTCGAATCACAAACAAACTGAATATCGGATCGAAGAGAGCGTTCGACATGCAGACGCACACCAACGCGGCATCCGTTGCTGGGGTGTACCACTTCGCAGTGCTCTCATAACCGGCGACTAGAACGACAAAGAAGACAACGTAAAGTGGGATTAGGGTGCAAATTGGGGCGGCTGCCTGCAGCATCGTCGCCTTGATCACCATCGCAGTTGACTTGTGTCGCGCTTGGAGTCCAGAGGAGGTGGCGCTGCGGAGGCTTCGCAGGTGATTTCTGAACAATTTCTGCCATAGGTAGGAAGGGCAGCGAACTTCGCAAGGAATTAGCAATGACGGCACACCTCAGAGCCCATGCCGCTTTGCAGGAAATGACGATGACGGCCAACTCGAGAGATAGTCCAGCAATCGACGACGAAAGGAAGTACGCAAAGGACACAACTCCAGCGTCGTCATATTCTGCCTCCTCCGACGAGAAGAAGTCAATAAAACCTTCTCTTGAGAGTCTGAAGTCGAAATGCCCGTACAGGACGCCGAAAGGCAGGGTCGCACCCAATGAAGCCAGGTCAATGACGGCTAGATAACAGAGAATCCTACGTTTCGAGAACCAGCGACGGTTGTGCTGAGGGTAGCTGACGCATATTAGGCGACTAATAGCCGTTAAAAGTAGTGAGAAGGCGAACAAGAGTGGTGCGGAGCTCGTGAGCCACCCAGCAACAAATCTAACGGGTCGATTCAGATCGAACTGAATCGACAAGGTGCCAAGTGACAGTCCCGTAGAGAAGACCAGGTCCAATGAGGCCAAATTGGCGATGTGCCACTTGAAGTCTCCAAATCGGTCAAAGTTGAGAACTGTCAGCAAAAGTACAAGTGAGTTAAGGCACAATGATGGGACTTGGACAACTACAAAGGAGGCCAGATAGATCAGCTGCGGCACTGTGAAGTTGCCAAAAATCTCTGCGAAGATCGTGATGTTAAGCATGTGCGACAGACTGCAACTCCAATCCTCAGTTTCAACTAGTGCTGTCGTTGTGCACAAAAGTTTTTGTGCACAAACCGTTGTCTTTGTCTTTGTGCACAAAACAAGACAAGACAAAACCAAAATGCTCTTTGAAAAGGACAATTGTCCTTTTTTGTCCGATTTTGTCCGACAATTTGGTAAATATTGTCCTATGTCAGGTGAGAATGCCCTAAAATGCACAATTTTGGAGAAATTTTGAAGGAAATATCGGCCAGTACACCTTTTGGCGTTCAACTTTCCACTGAAGGAAACTTTCAACCAATGGTAGTCGGCTGAAAAAAGAATTATTCTGTTTGCCTACCTGCCAGGTCTGGAGTTTGCATGTCGTTAACACGAAGCTCCCAAAGCCAGGGCACCAGTCAGTGCATCAAGAGATCCAGGATCTCCAAATAGTGACAACTGACACTGATTGGGCCGCTGCCACTGATCAGTGCGAGTCTGATTCAGAAGAAGCTGCAAAGCTGGCAAAGCGTTGTTCAAACAGAGCCTCTGTAGGCACTGGGAAGGGGACGAATCCGCAGATTGCCCTGGACAGCGACGCGTTTCTGAATCTCCTGAGTGCAAGGCCTCTTAGCAGACGCACTGGGGAGGCAGCATGTTCAACTTCAGTCAAAAGGCGTCGGACAAATTGGAATTATACACTGGCAAGCACAAAGATGCACAAAACACATAGGTGCGTACATATGGCACTAAATGCTTTTTGGTAAGACCTTGTCGCGGGATGGCACGAACTATGAATTTCAGTAGTTTTTCCGCCCGGCCTCGGCCGGGCGACACTATACGAAAGTTCGGCGTGCGTGCGTCCGTCCGTCCGTCGTGCGCCCGCAACGCTCTCGGATCTCGGAGCTGGAACGTCGTTAGAGACGATCTTGGGATTTCTGGATAGCTCTCGACTCACTGACCATTCGCTTTCACATGGTCGAGCCTCAAACATTTGAATTTCGCGAGTTACAGTAAACCAAGTGCCGAAAAAGCTCAAAACGGCTCTAACTCGCTCGTCTCACGACGTAGAGTGGCAATCGACAGGTCAGTTGAATGCTCTCGACGTGCCCTTTCATGTGAGAGAAAACATTTTTTAAATTGCTAAAACACGCACCTCGGAAAACGAAATTCTCAAGTTTTGAGTATGGAATGGCTCTGAATTATTCATGTTGCGACTACAACGACACTCGGCAGTCATTCGAATGCTCACGACGTACTCTTTCGTGTTCCGACATGATATTTTCTACTTACTAAAACACCAACCGAGAATAAAGGACAAATCGTTTAACGACGTCGAAAGGCGTGCGACACGTTCTTGAACGCTCCGGATGTGCTCTTTTATGCTCTGTCAAATATGTTTAGCACAACTGGAGCCACTTTTGTCACTTTTCTAACAGCAGAGCTTGAAAGAGGGATCTTCTTGATTTACAAGCCAAATTCCGGGCGAAATCAATATTGCTATGCGACCCTCTTGCGACGGGGAAGCTCGCGAAGTGGAGCAATACGGGTGGTGAGTTCTCGCACTCTCTGCAACAAGCTCCGGCATTAAAAAGCTTGAGTTTGTATTCTGACTGGCATTGCGAAGAGTTGCGTTCTTTCTGCAGAGAGTGCGAGAGCTCATCGCCCGCATGCTCCGCTCCGCTTCACGAGCCCCCGCTTCGCAAGAGGGTATTGCTTAGCAATATTGATTTCGCCCGCGATTGGACTTGTAGAGAACGAACATCCCTCTTTCAAGCAACGCTTTTAGAAAGTGACAAACCCTTGCAAAAGTTTTGGCAAACAATTGACAGAGCACAAAAGAGCGCACTACGAGCAATCAAACCGTGTCGCACTTCTGTCCATGTAGCAAAGAACGATCTTAGTGTTAAAATTTTGAGAATTGCGTTTTATGCGGTGCGTGCTTGCGTTACTAAAAAATTTATTGCTACCGCATGCGAGAGCTTTCACCTGACGTGTCGATTGCCGCTCTACGACGTAAGACGAGCGAGCTAGAGCCGTTTTGTGCTTTTGCACCTGCGAGTACTGTAATTCGCAAAATTAAAATTATTGAATATCGACCGATGGGAGAACAAATGATCAGAGAGTCGAGAGCTATCCAATAAGCTTGAGATCGTCTCTCTACGACGCAAGTTGAGCGAGTTAGAGCGATCTTAGCGTCAAAATCTTGAGAATGGCGTTTTCTGCGGTGCGTGTTTGCGTAATTGAACAATCTTTCGCAGCCACATGAAAGAACGCGTCGAGAGCTTTCACCTGAAGTGTCGATTGCCCCTCTACGACGTAAGACGAGCGAGTTAGAGCCGTTTTGTGATTTTGCACCTTCGAATTACTGTAACTCGCGAAATTCAAACTTTTTAGCTTCGACCAGTGAAAGAACAAATGATCAGTGAGTCGAAGAGCTATCCAAAAAGCTCGAGATCGTCTCTCTACGACGAAAGTTGAGCGAGTTAGAGCGATTTTAGCCTCACAATGTCGAGAATGGCGTCTTCGCGGTGCGTGTTTGCGTAATTAAAACATTTTAAAACCTTAAAACATTTGTGAAAGAACGCGTCGAGAGCTTTCACCTGAAGTGTCGATTGCCGCTCTACGACGCAAGACGAGCGAGCTAGAGCCCCTTTGCGTTTCGACCTTCGGGTCACTGTAGCGCGCGCAATTCAAACTTCTGAACTTCGAAACCTCTTAGCTGAATGATCAGTGAGTCGAGGCCTATCCGTAGAGCCCAAGATCTCCGCTCTATGACTTTCCAACGCCGAGATCTGCGAGCGTTACGCACGCACGCACGCACGCACGCACGCACGCACGCACGCACGCACGCACGCACGCACGCACGCACGCACGCACGCACGCACGCACGCACGCACGCACGCACGCACGCACGCACGCACGCACGCACGCTCGCACGCACGCACGCACGCACGCACGCACGCACGCACGCACGCACGCACGCACGCACGCACGCACGCACGCACGCACGCACGCACGCACGCACGCACGCACGCACGCACGCACGCACGCACGCACGGACGCACGCACGCACGCACGCACGCACGCACGCACGCACGCACCCTCGCACGCCGGCTCTCGTAGGGTGTCGCCCGCCTGAGGGCGAGCGAAAAAAGATCGCAACTATTTACAATGGCAGTCAGAATACTAAATGGTGGTTCGGCAGTACGGTGTTCTGATCACACACAGATACCAATCAGACTGCAGCACGCTTCTCTATAGGGTCGAATCACAGTCAAACTGAATATCGGATCGAAAAGAGTGTTGGACATGTGGAGACACATCAAAACAGCATCTATTCCTGGGGGATACCAATGCGAGTATGAACCATTTTGCTCCACAACCAGTATGACAAAGAAGACAACGTAAAGTGGGACTTGGGTGCAAATTGGAGCGACGGCCTGCAGCATTGTCGCCTTGATGACCATGGAAGTCGACCTGTGTCGCCCTTGCAGTCCAGAGTTCGCTGCACCGAGATGTCGCGTATGATTTCTGAACTCAGAAGCCTGCGGGTACTGACAAAGCCACAAACTTGTCACCAGCAATACCTCAGGGCCCAGGCTGCTTTGGTGGTAATGATGATCACGACGAACTCGAGGGATACTCCAGCAACATGCGACGAAATAAAATACGTAAGGGACACATATCCGATGTTGTCATACTCTGCCTCATCAGATGAGAAGAAGTCGATAAAACCTTCTCTTGAGAGTCTGAAGTCAAACCGCCCGAAAAAGAGACCAAACGGCAGAGTTACACTCAATGCAGCCAGGTCAATGACGGCTAGATAACAGAGAATTCTCCATTTCGAGAACCAGCGACTGTTGAACTGAGGATAGCTGACACAGACTAGGCGACTGACGGCCGTCAGCAACAGTGGGAGAGCGAACAAGAATGGAGTGCAGCTCGAGAGCCACCCAGCGACCAATCTGAAGGCTCGGTTCAGATCAAACAGAATCCCTAACGTGCCAAACATGAGGCCAGCAGAGAAGACCATATCCAACAAGGCCAAATTAGCGATGTGCCACTTGAAATCTCCGAACCTGTCAAAGTTGACAACTGTCAGCAAGAGCACAAGTGAATTAAGACATACTGCTGGGATCTGGACAACTACAAAAGAGGTCAGATAGATCAGCTGTGGCACTGTGAAGTTGCTAAAGGGCTCCGTGAAGGCGGTGAGATTAAGCATTTCTGACAGTCTGCGCAATCCCAGTCTTCAGCTGTCAACCAATGACAGCCAGCTACAAGAAAAGAAATCTAGTTTGCCTACCTTTCGGCGCTGGAGTTTGCATTTCGTTAACGCGGCAGAAGCAAAAACTCCCAGTTACATACAGTAGGCCATGCTGATTGAGTATCTCAAACGCCTGACAAAGTGGCAACTGACACCAATTGGGCCACATTCAGAGAATTAGGTACAGTGGCTACAGAGAGTTGATAGGTGTTGTTCAAACAGGACCACTCTAAGCAGGCGCTGTGAAGGAAGTGAATTCTTTGATTGTCTGCCAGCGTCGCGTTTCTCAATCTCCTGAGTGCAAGGTCTCCTAGAAGACAAACACTAGTGAGAACGTTCAAATTCAGTCAAAACTAGCTGGACAAACTGATTGAAACGCTGGCAAAACAGATGCAAAACTCCCCATATTTCAGGCAGACCAACAGCCACAACGACGGGGTTATCCTGAGCCTGTCCCTGTCCGACGAACTCGCCGCAGCGGGCTTCTCTACTCTCGGATCAACCAGCACTGCTGGCCACGGCTCCAGATGGGACGTTCCAAGAGCCAAGGTGAAGAACCCAAAGACCAACGCCAAGATCTTCCAGATCAACCAAGATTTGGAGCAGCAAGTGTGGAACGTCTACAAGGAGCCCTACGAAGGGACCGAGGCGATCGAGTTCAAAATTCGTGAGGTCAGGTTTTTGATTTGGTGTCACTAAGTCATATACAGTCCCGTCCGGAAATAACGCCCTGTTGCGTTCTCAAAACGCGTTTGCGTTCTGAGATGCGTTCTGTTGCGTTCTACGCCAAATTCGGTAATCGAAGTGTGTCAAAAAGATAGAAAACTTGTCTTTATGGATTATTACGACTATAGGACGCAAGATGACCGCACATTTCGACCTGAATTTCCATTAATTTTCGATACTCAATCAGCTTCAGAAAATCGCAGAGTTTGAAGAAATCAAAGCAAGGAAAGACCACCTATAGGTTTACAAGGCCATAAACAAGCCAAACAAACCAACACGATGTGTCTTCAATCCGTTGGACGCTTTTCAATCAAGAAATTTGCATATATTGCATGAAAACGCGCTCAGAACGCAAACGCGTTTTTCGAGGCGTTATTTCCGGACGGGACTGTAGGCCAAGTTCCGAATACTCACTTTCCCTGCTTTCATCAGTAAGCCTTGAACATTTTGAAATCAGCAAACAACCCTAAGCCTTGACGCCGCAATCAATACTTGTCCCATTGCCTAGGTACTGTAGTCTTCTTCTTCGAAATTCCCACTGTACTTTCAGAAGACCAGTTTGCTTCTCTCAGTGGCCTCCAGTCTGGACTGCCTGTCGCTATCAGACGCCAATCCGAGCTATTTCACGATCGAGACGAGCGTCGGGGCGCCCATAGCCAAAGTCCAGCCCAAACTCTCGGATCTGTGCCCCTCCGAAGACGGCCCGACCAAGGTATTTTCCATCAAATTCAATCCAGCGGCCGATATCAGACAGAGGACAGTAGCGATGGGCCTGGTGCTTTACCTGACCTTGGAGGAAGCCTTTGGAGAACTGTTCAACGTCATGATTCAGCAGCGAAGGAGGAAGCGCAGCGAGCAGATTTGATGTTACATACATCCTTAGTTCCCCCCCCCCCCCCCCCCCCTCCAGCTCGACCTGACCTCCCTATCGCTCCGCTGCAGCAAAAGGGGGGGGGGGGCGGACTTATTGGAGGATTTACGGTATTCGCCGGTGTGCGACGAAACGATGCATCGTTAGGTTTGATTCGCGTTTGGCTATCGTGTTTTGGTGTGGTGTACCTATTAGTCCTGGTATATGCGTGTTCTTATTACACCAAACAAGTGCTCTGCAGTCTGCAGACTAATGGACCACACCAGTGGAGTATCCTGGGTGCCTTGAGTCCACGTGGACTGCGGCCGCAGCCAAGTATGAAGTTGAATCGAAAGCTGCAGCACATTCTACAACGTGCACAATGCCACTGTGGCCATTGCTTACGTACGTACGTAGGCAGATACACACGTACAACTTTCATCAGATGTACAGTACACAACACAACACAATCCAACCGCCCATGCCCACCAACCATGATGTGATTCCTGATGATCTGGCTCTGCAGGCTTCTGTCCATGGGATGGTAGCCGAACCTCAGAATCCAGCTGAAATCTGGTCCTGACTTCGTCGTCAAACTGATCTCGGAAGCCGCCTTGCAGGAAGGCGAGAACTTCACTTGTTTTGTTGGCGAAGAAACGACGTCCATCGTTGCAAAACAGGATGGAGGGGAAGCTGTGTATTTCGTTTGCGCCCTAGCTAGGAGACAGTTCGCGACGCGACGCGCAGTGCGGGGGGCACTTTGCGTCGCGCGCCGCTGGCAATATTTGCCCAAGTGATGGCGGGGAATGGCTAACGCAGCAACGCTGCTCTGCTTGGTAAACAAAGGGTTAAGCGTCGCAGGGTTAAGGGAAGACGCGCTGACAGGTCGCCACTCTGTAGCGGAGGTATGAATGGAGGGAGTCCGTTGGAATGTTTGCTAAATCGGCCTGCGGTCCACAAGGAATGGCTACTCGCCTAGAGTCAGTGCTATGGCAGTTTGGCTGGGAACAAAGTGTTGCCAGGTACATACCTACAGTGCTTCTCTGATTTTGTGCTGTACTTGGTTACTTGCTTCAATGTGCTTAGAACCTGCTGCACGCACCATGCGGGAACAGCGTCTCAGTTTTACATGCTTAATACAAGAGAAGAACATATTCTGTTGTTTTGGCAGTACAATAGTCAATATCCTGACATGCAGTAGTTACATTTTGGCGTCGCAATCACAATCGAGCGGCCTGAAAGCCAGACTGCCAAATTCTTCCTTGCAATCGAACAGCCTCTTTCCATTGGCGTCCACAAAGTCCTTGTGGTAGACCTTCTTCAGAATACGGTAGCCATTGGCCTCCGAGTACACTTGCTGGGTTCTCAGAGCCGTCAACTGACTGTAGATCGCTTGGCAACCGATTGCCTTGGCTAATTCCATGCTCAGTTGAACCATTTTGTGCCCAATGCCCATACTGTAGTAATCTGGATCCACATTGAGCACGCTCAGCTTCAGAAGTCTTCTGTAACCCTTGGGAATGTAAAGCTCTAGGTCCTTCTCTATCTCGTCGAGAAAATTTACAATGTGTCGGGCCTTTGCGGATAGTTTTTGTGGGGATTCGAATGGTTGGGAAGGGTTGTCCAGGTCTTTGATGGAGCCGAGTCTGCAATTTTGCAATGTTACCGTTTGTGAGTTGATGAAGCCAGTACAGCAGTGCCGCAAAGTTGCGCGATACTCGAAAATGTTCCTGTTAAGCCAATTCGGCAGAAATTTCACCTCAGATCGGGCCCTACTGGCCGGAAAGGTGTGGGGGGGGGCGTTGGGTGCTGTGCGGTTCACCCCATCCACACACCCCACCCCACCCTTCAGTATTGCTGCTGCTTTAAATTCAAGTCTACAGTACTTCACCTGATTCCGACCAGTCTGTTCCTGTCCAAGTCGTGAGCCACAACAGAAACGGGCTCCCTCAGCGCCTCCTCCACCATTCCGTCAAAGAATTCCGTCGATTCCTCCACCGATAGCCCAATGGCGCTAGTAATTGGTTCCTCGGTTCGAAAGAATTTTAATAGGAACTCCAGAATGTCGCTTTTGTCACTTGTCATAGCGATTCTATACGCAACGTTGGCTTGGCGTTCCATGGTTCTCGTGCTGATATGGCGACAGACAGTGCGCAAAGTGTGCATACTCATAGTGTTTGTGCGTGCCGCAGGAACACAAACACTTTGCGGTTGGTTTCCGACGGAATGTGGCTTGCGAACTGACTACTGGGCGGTCCAAAAAAATCCAAGTTGTTCTCTTATCGCTCACGTGCTGAGCAATAAAGATGAAAGAAAATTTTGTACCTAGGGCAATAAACGCTACATTGTTTTGTGGTAACACTTGGCGGAATTTGGTTAGACGATGCCGCCGAGCCAAATTAGCTTAGGTGAGTCTACGAACAAAGTCGTAGGCTTAACGCGGACCACCCTGTATTACTATCGGGACAAAGAATTGCTATTTTGGGCGTGAAAAGAAACAGGTTAGAAGTTTCGGGCCACCCGGTACATTGGCACTCTGCGTCCTGTCTTGTGTACGTACGATACTCCTAAGTAGATTTTATACGAGGCTTTCCTGGAGGCGTGTCCGTGTTTGCGTTGCCTACACACATGTACAAGAACATCTCACGCGTTCTCCTAAACGAATTCGAACGTCGACGGCGCTATCTTTGATAAATGGTCCGAGCCCTTTTCTCATGTGTGATTTCGCACGTTGACGTAATTTCCAGCGCGCATAGCAGAGATACTCGCTTGCAGATAGCCTGCCCCAAAAGGGCGAGTAATCCGCTAAGCCAACTCCCCCAACTTCTGGCGAGCGAAGTCGGTTCGACGGTCGACCTCGGTACTTTTGAAATGCACGTTCCATTCCGACCGAGAGGTGTAAAACGCACGCGCACCACGCAAAACAGGTAAGTATTCGACTAGAACAACACAAAACAAATAGCATAAAAGGACAACATCAGTAACCTAAATGGGGAAATATGATAGAGTACCTAGTTTCATGAAATGAAGATAATTCACAATATGAGTTTGTCAGAATTGACTTGATCATCAATGATAGTCAAGTACTTACGAAGCAAAATGCAGCGTGCATGCAATAGAATATGACTAGCCGTTCCTTCCTGTTGCAGAAGAATTAGTATGATCTGAATAGCACGGAATGTAGTCGTCAATGGCCGTAATGTCCTGTTGCATTATATGTCCTGTTCAAGGTCTGTCCGTTGCAAGGTCTGTCCTGTGTGAGCCAACGGCGGTGGTCGCCTCGTGCGCGCGCCGCAACGTCCGTCCTGTTCATTGTCAAGGTCTGACCTGTTGCAAGGTCTCTCCTGTTGCAAGATCTATCCTGTTGCAAGGCCTGTCCTGTTGCAAGGTTTGTCCTGTTGCAAGGTCTCTCCTGTTGCAAGATCTGTCCTGTGGTAAGATCTGTCCTGTTGCAAGATTTGTCCTGTTGCAAAATCTGTCCTGTTGCAGAAGGTCTGTCCTGTTGCGACCCAACGGTGCTGTCCTGTTGGAAGATCTGTCCTGTTGCAAGAATTGTCCTGTTGCAAGATTTGTCCTGTTGCAAAATCTGTCCTGTTGCAACATTTGTCCTGTTGCAAGATTTGTCCTGTTGCAAAATCTGTCCTGTTGCAAGATCTGTCCTGTTGCAAGATTTGTCCTGCTGCAAAATCTGTCCTGTTGCAAGGTCTGTCCTGTTGCAAGATCTGTCCTGTTGCAAGATTTGTCCTGTTGCAAAATCTGTCCTGTTGCAAGATCTGTCCTGTTGCAAGATTTGTCCTGTTGCAAAATCTGTCCTGTTGCAAGATCTGTCCTGTTGCAAAATCTGTCCTCTTGCAAGGTCTGTCCTGTTGCAAAATCTGTCCTGTTGCAAGATTTGTCCTCTTGCAAGATCTGTCCTCTTGCAAGATTTGTCCTGTTGCAAAATCTGTCCTGTTGCAACATTTGTCCTGTTGCAAAATCTGTCCTGTTGCAAGATTTGTCCTGTTGCAAGATCTGTCATGTAGCAAAATCTGTCCTGTTGCAAGATTTGTCCTGTTGCAAGATTTGTCCTGTTGCAAGATCTGTCCTGTTGCAAGATCTGTCCTGTTGCAAGATCTGTCCTGTGGTAAGATCTGTCCTGTTGCAAGATTTGTCCTGTTGCAAAATCTGTCCTGTTGCAGAAGGTCTGTCCTGTTGCGACCCAACGGTGCTGTCCTGTTGGAAGATCTGTCCTGTTGCAAGAATTGTCCTGTTGCAAGATTTGTCCTGTTGCAAAATCTGTCCTGTTGCAACATTTGTCCTGTTGCAAGATTTGTCCTGTTGCAAAATCTGTCCTGTTGCAAGATCTGTCCTGTTGCAAGATTTGTCCTGTTGCAAAATCTGTCCTGTTGCAAGGTCTGTCCTGTTGCAAGATCTGTCCTGTTGCAAGATTTGTCCTGTTGCAAAATCTGTCCTGTTGCAAGATCTGTCCTGTTGCAAGATTTGTCCTGTTGCAAAATCTGTCCTGTTGCAAGATCTGTCCTGTTGCAAAATCTGTCCTCTTGCAAGGTCTGTCCTGTTGCAAAATCTGTCCTGTTGCAAGATTTGTCCTCTTGCAAGATCTGTCCTCTTGCAAGATTTGTCCTGTTGCAAAATCTGTCCTGTTGCAACATTTGTCCTGTTGCAAAATCTGTCCTGTTGCAAGATTTGTCCTGTTGCAAGATCTGTCATGTAGCAAAATCTGTCCTGTTGCAAGATTTGTCCTGTTGCAAGATTTGTCCTGTTGCAAGATCTGTCCTGTTGCAAGATCTGTCCTGTTGCAAGATCTGTCCTGTTGCAAGATCTGTCCTGTTGCAAAACCTGTCTTGTTGCAAAATCTGTCCTGTTGCAAGATCTGTCCTGTTGCAAGATTTGTCCTGTTGCAAAATCTGTCCTGTTGCAAGATTTGTCCTGTTGCAAAATCTGTCCTGTTGCAAGGTCTGTCCTGTTGCTCCTGTTGCAAAATCTGTCCTGTTGCAGAAGGTCTGTCCTATTGCGGGCCAATGGCACTGGTCGCCTCGCGCGACCATCCTGTTGCAACGTCTGTACTGTTGCAACATTTGTCCTGTTGCAGAAAGTCTGTCCTGTTGCACGCCGACAGCGCTGACTGCCTCGCGAACGCGCCGTACAAAGCGCCGCGCAAAACAAATGATAGAGAGCGGGCAGATTTTCCTGTTGCAAAATCTGTCCTGTTGCAAGATTTGTCCTGTTGCAAAATCAGGCCTGTTGCGAGCCAGTGGCACTGGTCGCCTCGCGCGACCCTCCTGTTGCAACGTCTGTACTGTTGCAAGATTTGTACTGTTGCAGAAAGTCTCTCCTGTTGCAAGCCAACGGCGCTGACTGCCTCGCGAACGCGCCGTACAAAGCGCCGCGCAAAACAAATGGTAGAGAGCCGCCAGATCCAATGCGAGCTAAGGGGAGCGACCCTGATTGAGCGGCGACGGTGCCTTGCCGTACTGTTCAGGCGATGCCTGCGTTGAAGGCAGGCAGCAACAGGCGGCGCTGGCCGTGCAGCGATTGATTGCCGCCGCTGGCGTCCCGCTGGCGTCTAGGCGCGCGCGTGCTGAAGCGTCGCGTGGCGAAGTGCTAGCGAGGCAAGCGCATGCTGAAGCGTCGCGTGGCGAAGTGCTAGGGAGGCAAGCGTGGACGGACAGACAGACGGACAGACACTACACCTAGCTAGCATAGTAATGTAGATGGAATTCTAGTCAAAACAAAGTTTTAAGTACAATGAAACAAATCAAACGAGTGCCATTCCAATCCATCTTGCACGGGTGCAGTGCAGTTTCAAGGGTAATCACTCCGGAGTTGGCAAGCTGCCAGATAAGTTGGCGCCATCGACGATTCCCGCTGGAAAAGTCTGGGGGCCTTTCCGCCTGCGCTATGCATCGCGCGCCAGTGCACTTCTGCCCTTTGGTGCGCGAGCGCGCACTAAAGAAGGGGCTGGATGCGCACAACTTTCGCCATCCGCTGCGCTGCCCAGTTGCGTTTCGTCGAGGCTCGGCGCTCAGCCGTCCGCGCCTTACCATTCTCAGTTCTCATATGAGGTGATCTTGGGTGACTTGGACAAACCGGCCACGAAGAACACGTCTGTTGCAACGCTTCGGGCGGCGAGTACACCATTCGACCGCCGTACAAAGACGTTGACCGAAACGGCCTGGGGCGCTTTTGGGACGCAACGAGTCTCAGCTACCAGGACGCCGTGTCCGCAGCCGAAATCCACTAGCGACCGGGACGTCAAGTTGGCTCCGACCCTGCACTGCAAACGACCATTGTCCCACGCCTTTCCAACAATGATACTCGACACGGGACTGACGGGAGTAGACGCCGCTTTGTTTGTTGGCGCGGCCGTTGCTCTGGTGCTTCTACTGGCGGCCTTCTGCCGCTGCTGCTGGCGCTGCTGCTGCGGCCGACCAGCCGACTTCGAAGATGATCTGGAGCGCCATTGGAGGGAAGTCAACGCGCTCTACGACAACCTCCCCAGACTTCCCGACTGGGTCGACTCCCCATCTGTGGAGAGAAGAGGTCCGTCAGCACGCGTGTACGTACACTACCTAACCTAGGTACACAACACGTTACTTGTTGCGCTTATGTTTCGTGTCCTCTTATTGTAAGCTGCCATCGCATCGTTGTGGTAACGCGTGTTAGCATACAGTAGCACCAATCAACCTGTGAGGGGGGGGGGTGACGGGCAGAGGTCTGCAACGACAACACGTGCACCGCGCTTCAGGCCGAACCTGGCGAGACTACTTCGGGAGCTACGACGACGAGCGTCGGCCTCTGGCGGTGGGATCGCGACCACTACCGGCAAACCGTAGGCCAACTAACACGGTCAGGGTTGGGGCGGATTCGGTCGCTGCTGAAGCGACGCCCAG
>JASAMZ010003280.1:0-19381 GCA_030248115.1 Linhomoeus sp. GSCO2_2
ATCTGGAGGAGAAGGAGAAGAAGAAGAAGAAGAAGAAGGAGAAGAATTCACCCCCCGCCCGTGGGACAAGAAACGCGCCGCGATCCTTTTTGCGCCTGTAACTTTCGCTACACTTAACCAATTTTAACCAAATTTGGAATTTAATCTATTTATGATGAAGTCCTTTAGTGTGCCAAATTTCAACCAATTCCGTCTAGCACAGCCCGAGAAATGTATATCGTGACGATGGGAAAAGGCGCGCGTGGCCTGGATGGAACATATTATGGTCTGGCGCTGCCGCGCCAGCCATGATTCACTCGAACGCCGTCTTCGACGAGAAGGACACCGAGGTGCTGAGCATCAACCCCATGAACCAGCACTCTTGCATGGTCATCTACAGACCTGTGGCCGCGGTGGCCGGCAGCGCCGCCTCCACGTGCATGAGAGCGTGGTCGTCTGGACCACGATGAGCGCCCGCCACATCCTCTACAAAGTCATCTCCTCCATCCCGCCTGAGGATCTCTTGCTCTTCTACGCCGACACGTAAGTGATCTGCAGTGGGTTGGTGTTACGATGCAACGAGTTATTGGTCACGTTTCAGGGATTCGGTGATACTCAAGAGGAGAACTGTAGAGCCGCTCCCTATGCCGCGGGCCTGTTGCCCCTCCGTCGCGGGCCTGTTGCCCCTCCGTCGCGGGCCTGTTGCCCCTCCGTCGCGGGCCTGTTGCCCCTCTGTCGCGGGCCTGCTGCCCCTCCGTCGCGGGCCTGTTGCCAATCCGTCGCGGGCCTCGTGCCCCCTCCGCGTCTGCGGGCCTCTTGCCCCTTATCCGTCTGCGGGCCTCTTGCCCCTTATGCGTCTGCGGGCCTCTTGCCCCTTATGCGTCTGCGGGCCTCTTGCCCCTTGTGCGTCTGCGGGCCTCTTGCCCCTTATGCGTCTGCGGGCCTCTTGCCCCTTATGCGTCTGCGGGCCTCTTGCCCCTTATGCGTCTGCGGGCCTCTTGCCCCTTATGCGTCTGCGGGCCTCTTGCCCCTTATGCGTCTGCGGGCCTCTTGCCCCTTATGCGTCTGCGGGCCTCTTGCCCCTTATGCGTCTGCGGGCCTCTTGCCTCTTATGCGTCTGCGGGCCTCTTGCCCCTTATGCGTCTGCGGGCCTCTTGCCCCTTATGCGTCTGCGGGCCTCTTGCCCCTTATGCGTCTGCGGGCCTCTTGCCCCTTATGCGTCTGCGGGCCTCTTGCCCCTTATGCGTCTGCGGGCCTCTTGCCCCTTATGCGTCTGCGGGCCTCTTGCCCCTTATGCGTCTGCGGGCCTCTTGCCCCTTATGCGTCTGCGGGCCTCTTGCCCCTTATGCGTCTGCGGGCCTCTTGCCCCTCATGCGTCTGCGGGCCTCTTGCCCCTTATGCGTCTGCGGGCCTCTTGCCCCTTATGCGGCCGCGGGCCTCTTGCCCCTGATGCGTCTGCGGGCCTCTTGCCCCTTATGCGTCTGCGGGCCTCTTGCCCCTTATGCGTCTGCGGGCCTCTTGCCCCTTATGCGTCTGCGGGCCTCTTGCCCCTTATGCGTCTGCGGGCCTCTTGCCCCTTATGCGTCTGCGGGCCTCTTGCCCCTTATGCGTCTGCGGGCCTCTTGCCCCTTATGCGGCTGCGGGCCTCATGCCCCTTATGCGTCTGCGGGCCTCTTGCCCCTTATGCGTCTGCGGGCCTCTTGCCCCTTATGCGTCTGCGGGCCTCTTGCCCCTTATGCGTCTGCGGGCCTCTTGCCCCTTATGCGTCTGCGGGCCTCTTGCCCCTTATGCGTCTGCGGGCCTCTTGCCCCTTATGCGTCTGCGGGCCTCTTGCCCCCGCGAACCTCTTGGCCAACTACGCCTTCCACGGTACGTTTCTATGTAGATCTTTGCTGATAATGATAATTGGCGCTGCACCCACAACGAAACGAATCAATAAGCGAGAGAATTTTTAGGCGCGAAATTATGCAGTATGGCTGCATTTAGCTACGCTCAATTGATACAGAAAATTTTAAATTCCCGTCTTTACCAGCTATGATGCTTCCCTTTGTTGCTGGGCTAGAAATTTTACAATGAACGATCAGTCTGCAAAGTCGAGTACAGTGAGTGCTCTAACGTACTGTAGGCTCTACACACAAAGCAAACAGTGAAGATCCTGATACTGCTGAAGCAGGTTGTTTTGTCTTGTCATTGACTGTTAGTAGACGACGACAGCGTGGTTGTGCCTCTCCCAGGGCAGAGTGACATTGAGAAGAACCCAGGCACTCTTTTCGCTGTCGAGATCGAGACGCTCGATGGATGCCCTGTATTGGTGCCCAAAGTATTCGTAACTCCCTCCGAAAGCCAACAAGCTTCCGTGCAACTGGACCAGTCCGAAGCGGTGCCTCGCCTGTCTCATTGACGGAAAAGACTTCCACGCTTGCTCTTTGAACGAATACAGCTCGCAAGCGCTGTGATAACGGTTAATAGAAGTATAGCCTCCGCAGACGACGATTCCTCTCTGCGGCAGGACGACAGCGCCAGATTGCAAGGCTCTGGCCATCTTCATGGATGGCATTCTGGACCACTGGCCAGAGGCGCCGTCTAGACGCAGCATACTGGACAACTGGTGCCCATCGTGGCCGCCGATGACGTAGAGGGAGTCTTCGTGGGCGACGGCGACTGCTTGACTCAAGCGGAAGGGCATCTTGCTGGCCAGCGTCTGCCATCCACCCAAAGCGGCCGAATAGCGCTCGCAGGTGTCCCGCTGGTCGGTGCCGCCGCCGCCACACAAGATATACTGGTCGCCTGTTGAAGTACAACCCACTGACGAGTAAACCAATCACGGAATGGCGAGTCAGACCACTTACCCAACACCGCTCCAGCGGCGTGTGTTCTACTGGTTGTCATTTGAGGTAATTTCTTGAAGGTTCCGCCGCTTGGGCCGTCGACCCATTGTGATGCCACAGCTCCGTGCGGGTCGACGGCAATGAATCCATTGCTCCAACCCGCCGCCAAAATTGGATGGCTCGAAGTGATGGCTGCCGGCAGGCGAAGCTTCCAGGCGTCCATGTGCAGAGTGGCAGGGTCGAACTCGAGAATGCGATCCTTCTCCTCTGCCAGTCCTCCGATGATCAGAACGCGCGATCCTGTGAAGCAGTGGCATTCAGTGCATGGCATGCCTGCTCCCTCCATGACTGCGTACAATTTCAACTTGTGAAATGTGGGGTGGGGTTAATATATAGGAGCGCTGGTGCTTCTCACCCTTTCGTTGGCAGATTGGAGGCAAGGACCCCGCCACAGTTTCCAGTCTGGCCGGCGACCACACGCCGCGCTTCCCGTTTGGACTGAGGGTGCAGACGAGTTTCACCGTGGGTCTGGTGGGAACAGCGCCCCCTCCCAGCTGGCAGTGAACCGTCGCAGTGCCTCCAATCAACACTCCCCTGCCAAACTCCTTCGTGAAAGATGACCGCCTCACGTGTATGTCCAGATGGCTCAGATCCGCTTTCAGACAGACGACTAAATGTCGTACGGGATGCTACGGCATGCACAAAGTGAGTGACCGAGTCTTGCGTTGCTAACGATGTCTCACCCTTCGGCTTTCTGTCGGTTTCGGCCGACGGAGGCGCGCTCGAGTTGCCAGATTGATGCGACGGTGGCAGTGTAGGAGTGGCGGTACCTTTGGTGTTATCATCCTGATCGCAATCGCAATCGCAGCTTTCGCGGTCGTCATCACGGGAGATGGTCTTGGAGCAGGCGATGATCGGGCCCCATTCGTCGTCGGCGCGGCAGCGAACGAGCTGCGCCACGTTGCCAGAAGCCGTTTGGTAGTCGTCGCGACAGACGATGACGGCCGCTTCGCCCACGGCCAGCCTGCTGCCGTTCAGAGGTCTCGTGTAAATGAAGCGTTCCGGGTCCAAGTGAAAGCTTGCAGCGGAGATACGTTGTGGGTCGCAACCATCTGAAGTGAAACCTTCGGCCAGTGATTTGAGCTTGATTGTCTCCAAGTGATAAGTCTCACGTTGCTCGAGCACGCTGCAGTTGTCAGGGGCGCTCATGCACTGTTGGATCCAGTCGATATACGAAGCCACGCGCGCAAATACGATGGGCTTCCTTGCGTTGGGCTTGCAGTTTTCAGGCCCGAAGGACACGACGCCCTCCGCCGTCCACTCTCCCTCCCCATCGGACCTCTGACAGTAGAGGCCGCCTCCTGAGTCTCCCATGCAGGTGCCCCTGCATTCGTGATGGGTGCACAGCAGTCGCTCCGCGGAGAGCGGAAAGTGGTCACTGAGATAGCAATTGCAGCAGTTTGGTTAGCAGTGGAAGAGGAAGATACGTAGCGTAGCAGAGCGTAAAGAACTTGTCGTACTTGAGTAAAGCACCTGTACTTGTCGACGCATTCGGTGGTGTTGATCAGCGGCAGAATGGCCTGCTTCAGCTCCTTCGAGTGACTGTGGAATCGTATGCCTTCAACATCGTCCACGCCCCATCCGGCCACGACGCATTCCTCCGCCGGGGTGGTGTCATTGCCACCGGGCGGAGGCAGACAAACGGGTTGGACAAACATGGTCCAGTCGAGGGGCTTCGTCAGCTCCAATAAGGCCACGTCGTTCTGATACATTTCGTGAAGGTAGTCTGGATGGCGGTAGACCTTCTTCGGCCGCGAATACTGCCGAGTGGTCATCTTCTCGATGGCCGGCGCCCAGGGCATCAGAACGTGGACGCCGGCTACGACTTCGAAGTCGCTGAAGAACGATTCGTCAAATTAGCTCCAGCACCGCAGTTTCGACGTACTAGCTTACATGGCTGCGAGCCTGCTGGGCGGCTCAAAGCAGTGCGAGGCCGTCAGCAGCCAGTGGCGGTCGAGAATGCTGGCCGCGCAGACATGGGTCTTGCCCAGCGTGCGCAGCTGCGCCAGCCAAGGCCAGGAGTACGCTGCCGCCTCTTCGCCCTCGATGACGGCGCCTCCGGGGTCGGAACACTTGGAGGACGTCAGCCGAGGATCTACCTTCTGTCGACCGCAGACCGACTCGCCTGCCGCTGCTTTGCAAAAGACTGCAGCGATGGGAAGGACAACAGCAGCTAGTTTTGGAATCATCTCGCTCGTTCGATTTGAAATTTTGAAACGCCAGTTGCAAATTCTGGGGCAAAGGAGTTGTTGTCTACGTGCGACTGCCCGAGCGATTCTGTAGGTAAGTTGGCGTGCGCTGGTGAAAGAAAACAAAGGCGCCTGGAACAGGTTCTACGCGAAATGGCAGAGTAAAGAAAAGGCAGCTGTGTCTCCACCTTCGTCACTCGTCGATTCGATCGCTCGCCTACAACAGCTGGCGACGTTGACTAAAACAAGAAGACGGCCGAAGGCGCTGCAATATAGGATCGTTCTAGCGTGAACGGACCGTAGATGCGTACCTAACATTCTTGTCAAAGTCAACGTTTGCTACTTCGAAAGAATGAGTCATGTTGTTTTGGACGATTCTGCGTTATCTTCTGTTTACCAAAAACAAGCTGTGTGTGTAAAAAGTTCAATCTATACTTTGTGTCTGTCAAATTTTGGTGAACAGTATAGTGAACTTTGTACACATCGTTAGCCGCATCTGGAGAAAGTGTCTTGAGAATGTGCACCTTAATGCCAAGTGTAGCTATCCCCACGATACGGTTGTCTGTACAGCTGATTTGAAGCTCAGTGATATCGCCGCGTTCGCTATATGTTATCGGCATGATACGACGCCGTTTATCTGATGTTTCCTACTTGTGTGAAAACGACACATCCAACAAAAAAACTTGCCACAAGTTTGGTGCAAGCGAATTCGTTTGTTCTGCGTGCGCATTTCTGTTTCCGAGTGCACACTCATCAATAAACTGCTGTTCTGGCCATCAGATGAAAATGTCGAATTGCCATTTTTTTTAATTTTAATTCTAAATATCTCGAAATTGGAAATTATTAAAACTGTAAAACTATGTCACAAAATCTTGTTGGCGCGAAACCATTTCTGCATTCAAATTCGTCAAAAACGACGTTCTATTTTGTTGACTTCTGGAATTTTGAAAAATAATCACGTATTTCTATTAAATTTTACATTTGCAAAAAATTTCTCTTGCGCTACAAATTATCCGCAGTTTATACTCTTTCCAATTCTGAAGAAATTTCGGCGCTATATCATCAGGTGAAAAAGACGATTTTCGACATTTTTATATTTTGATTGAAAATATCTTGAAATTGTAATTTCTAAAAGCTGCAAAACTATGTCACAAATTCTTATTGGCATACGACCTTTCCATTTCTGTATTCACATTCGTCAATAAATGACGTTGTATTTTAGTCAATTTATGCAATTTTGACAAATAATCGCGTATTTCTATTAAATTCCACATTTGCAAAAAATTTCTTTTGTGTTACAAATTATCCGCGGTCCATGCTCCTTCCATTTCTGAAGAAATTTCGCGGCCGGCGCATCAGACGAAAAAGTCGATTTTCGACATTTTCGAATTTTGATTGCGAATATCTCGAAAATGCGAAATTAGCAACAGAAACGGACATCGGATCCGTACTCAGCGACATAGACTCTACTTGACCACATATGCCACTGACTCTACTTCGGTGCGACGGAAACACACACACACACACACAGACAGACAGACACACACACACACACATTGTCATCCGTATACAGAGTGGTCCAGCCTCGACGCCCGCTGTTTGGATGCGAATTACTTAATGTACGGTCTACCGATTTAGCTGATTTTTGGAACATATATAGAAGATACTTAAACTTAGAAGTGTGTAAAATTTTGTACGGATTGGTTGGACCATACGTGAGATACCGCTGCACACGGGAGTATCGCAATGAATCACACTGAGAAGGCCACCAACTGAATTTGACAAATCCGATTGGAATGAAACCTTGCACACAGTTAGGTCCAGATGTGTACCCTATGATGTGAAAAAGTCGCTTGAGTTGGTTATGGATGTGAACAATGCTTCAGAAATTACGCCGGTCGACTCGCACAACAATGATCAAAGAGGGCCAACAATGCGGGTGTGGATTCCAAGCGAGCGCAGCGCAGTCGCAAACGGCTCAACGATCGCACAAAAAACACACAAGGACCTCCCCCCAAAAAACCCCAAAATCCCCCGCAAAGAGGGGGCGACCAGCAGCAACAAAAAGAGCCGCGCAAGACGCGCCAGTCCCCTCCCACAACACCCACCAAACACACAAAAACTTCCCCCGCCAAAAAACCCCGCAGCACCAACACCCAGAAACCCCCACAAAGCGCGCGCCGACCCGCCCCCCGTATATATGTGACAGGGAATACCCGCATCCAGTGAAAACCCGCATATGCCGGTTTTCACCAAACCACTTAGTGAATACCCGCATATGCGGGTATTCACTGATCCCGTTAGTGAATACCCGCATATGCGGGTTTTCACTGGTCCAGTTAGTGAATACCCGCATATGCGTGTTTCACGGCGCTGTTCCGCAGAATCGCCAGCCGCATACAAGTGAACACGATACTTTCTTATTCCAAGGTCCGCTTGAAGTCTCGCCATATATTTAATCTAATCCTTCCAAACATCCTAGCATGGAATTCTTTCCTTAGGTTCTTTTCCTTCAAGTTCACCAGCAATTACTGAATGAATCCGCACCAATTCATTCCACCGTTACAATGAATGTATTTTGGCTCAGGCTTTGGCTCAGGCTTAGGCTTAGGCTTAGGCTTAGGCTCAGGCTTTCCTCCGGCTCAGGTCTACGATCTCCTCCTGCTCAGGCCTACGATCTCCGCCTAGCCTACGATCTCCTCCTGCTCAGGCCTACGATCTCCGCCTAGCCTACGATCTCCTCCTGCTCAGGCCTACAATCTCCGCCTAGCCAACGATCTCCTCCTGCTCAGGCCTAAAATCTCCGCCTAGCCAACGATCTCCTCCTGCTCAGGCCTACGATCTCCGCCTAGCCTACGATCTCCTCCTGCTCAGGCCTACAATCTCCGCCTAGCCAACGATCTCCTCCTGCTCAGGCCTACGATCTCCGCCTAGCCTACGATCTCCTCCTGCTCAGGCCTACAATCTCCGCCTAGCCTACGATCTCCTCCTGCTCAGGCCTACGATCTCCGCCTAGCCTACGATCTCCTCCTGCTCAGGCCTACGATCTCCGCCTAGCCTACGATCTCCTCCTGCTCAGGCCTACGATCTCCGCCTAGCCTACGATCTCCTCCTGCTCAGGCCTACAATCTCCGCCTAGCCAACGATCTCCTCCTGCTCAGGCCTACGATCTCCGCCTAGCCTACGATCTCCTCCTGCTCAGGCCTACGATCTCCGCCTAGCCTACGATCTCCTCCTGCTCAGGCCTACGATCTCCGCCTAGCCTACGATCTCCTCCTGCTCAGGCCTACGATCTCCGCCTAGCCTACGATCTCCTCCTGCTCAGGCCTACAATCTCCGCCTAGCCAACGATCTCCTCCTGCTCAGGCCTACGATCTCCGCCTAGCCTACGATCTCCTCCTGCTCAGGCCTACGATCTCCGCCTAGCCAACGATCTCCTCCTGCTCAGGCCTACGATCTCCGCCCAGCCTACGATCTCCTCCTGCTCAGGCCTACGATCTCCGCCTAGCCAACGATCTCCTCCTGCTCAGGCCTACGATCTCCGCCTAGCCTACGATCTCCTCCTGCTCAGGCCTACGATCTCCGCCTAGCCTACGATCTCCTCCTGCTCAGGCCTACAATCTCCGCCTAGCCAACGATCTCCTCCTGCTCAGGCCTACGATCTCCGCCTAGCCTACGATCTCCTCCTGCTCAGGCCTACAATCTCCGCCTAGCCAACGATCTCCTCCTGCTCAGGCCTACAATCTCCGCCTAGCCAACGATCTCCTCCTGCTCAGGCCTACGATCTCCGCCTAGCCTACGATCTCCTCCTGCTCAGGCCTACGATCTCCGCCTAGCCTACGATCTCCTCCTGCTCAGGCCTACGATCTCCGCCTAGCTTACGATCTCCTCCTGCTCAGGTCTACGATCTCCGCCTAGCCTACGATCTCCTCCTGCTCAGGCCTGCGATCTCCGCCTAGCCTACGATCTCCTCCTGCTCAGGCCTACGATCTCCGCCTAGCCTACGATCTCCTCCTGCTCAGGCCTACGATCTCCGCCTAGCCTACGATCTCCTCCTGCTCAGGCCTACGATCTCCGCCCAGCCTACGATCACATCCTGCTTAGGCCTACGATCTCCGCCTAGCCTACGATCTCCTCCTGCTCAGGCCTACGATCTCCGCCTAGCCTACGATCACATCCTGCTCAGACCTACGATATCCCCTTTTGGTGTCGACTCGTGTAGTAATTTGGTGTATTCCGTAATTTGTGTGGACTGATTCAGTATTTTGGTGTGAACTCATTCAGTAATCTGGTGTGGACTCGTTCAGAACTCACCATGCACTCCTAGACGGGTTTTCACTAAACTTTTTAGTGAATACCCGCATATGCGGGTATTCACTAACACGGCTAGTGAAAACCCGCATATGCGGGTATTCACTAACACTTCTAGTGAAAACCCGCATATGCGGGTTTTCACTGGATGCGGGTATTCACTGTAACATATATACTCGTTACTTTCTGGGGATCTGTCCAGATTTGTTCGCCGCCGTTCAGATCTCGCTGCAGATCTGTCCATCGGTTGATACCTCAGTTGCGTCTCAATCGGTGTCAGCCATTCTTCAAATGCCGACTGACCGACCGATTAACCAACCACTGCCAACAACTTAACCAATTGACCAACTTGCGAGACTGTGTCAGAGAACCAGCAGATGATGGATGATGATTTTAGTGTCGCGACTCGCGAGCGCTCTTGTGGCATGCAAGCTAAGTACTTGTACTCATGTTGCGATCTCAAGAATTGACACATGCAATCAGAACATCAGAAGGCGATCTCAAAACGGACTAAAGCCATCAGCAAGCGATCTTAGCAAGCAATACGCAACGAGACGAGTACAGATAACGTATTGCTGAAGGGAGAAGCGCGCGTTCAGAGACAGATTTGACGCCTTCTAATGAAATCCAAGGACTCCTGTGCTTGTGATTAAGTGCGCGTGTGTACGTAGGTAGGTTGGCTTCGCTCTGCAGAGACGTTCCTGTCACATGAGTGCTTTCGCGTTGCCTTAATTGCGCTTTGCTCGTGCGGCTCTTCGCACGAGAACCTGCTGGCGGCCCGTCTCATCCACGACTCGGTGGTCGAGCAGCGACTTCAGAGGACGCTGACCTTTGACCTACTCACCTGCGAAATTAGGCTATCATGCGAAGTATGGGGGAGAGAGAGAGAAAGTAAGCGGAGGAGCAGTGAACAGCGATCAGGCGATCTTTGGCTTCGTTCGTTTGCTTCGTTTCACTCACTCGTCTGGCTTGTGGCGAAAAGCGCAGTTTCGGTAGCTGGCTTGTCTGCACATACCTACAGGGCATCGTTCAACATTGGGTTCGTAGTTGAGCTTTAACCTTGTGTGTCATGCCAACACACATGCCAAGACGAATGCCGTGCCACACTTTTTCACGAGCAAACCATGGATTAGAGAACAATTTCGCAAACTACTGCACGCTTGAAAGTGACGGAATCAGACATTCTCTCGACTAGAGATGTGCGGCGGACCGATTTCGCGGTCTGGGTAACCCGTACTGGACCGGACCACCCGGACCAAATTTCAAACCCTTTAGAAAGTGTGGCACTCGGCCCAGTTCTAGTGTTCAAACTTCAAAATGCATTGAAGGGGTAGCTCTCAAAGTGGAAATCAAAACTTGAACATTAGAGCATCGACATACGATTAGAGTTACATCAGAAATTATATTATATTACACTAAGAAATTACAAATCTATGTTGCTATTCTGTCGTAAAACAGGCGGTAAAACAACACATAGGTACGTAGTGTTGCGGTCTTTGACTATGCAATCCTTACTCTTTGTTCAGCAGGGTGATTTAGGCGAAATCTGGCATAACTGAACTGAGATGCCTACAGTAAATTTTCCAAAAATTGTTCAAGTTGATTGTCCAAACCCTGAGATACTAGGCTTCTCGTGGGATGCGCAAAAGGTGTGTTTTCCCAGCCTCACCCTGTATTTTGCAGTTCTCACAGCGCCGCAGGCGAAATTTCAAAAATCTGGAAGACACCTAAGTGTAAATTCTGGCAATTTTGGGCCACCGGGAATGAAATTTGTGTCTTTGGAAGATCTTTATTCTTATCCGCACCGGACCGCCCCAATTTGGCGGACCGGACCGGACCGAGTTTTTGCCCGGGCCGCCCGGACCACCCCGACCGGACCGGACCGCACATCTCTACTCTCGACAATGCAGTATGGCAGGCAACACGTCGTCGCTGTATACTATTCTGCGGAAAGATGGCATTATGTGCTTGGCGCCACGCGATATGGCAGCTACTAACTAGTATGTGTCAGTTCCGCCTGTTATATCTGTCACGCCTGGCTTCAACGCAGTACACTTGCTGGGCGCCGTCGTCGTCGTCGTCGGTGGTTGTTATCGCCTAGTGAGCAAGCGACTACGGTATTCGGATGCTCGGGGGGCTATAAATGTAGTTGGTCTTTCGTCGGTAGATTTGATAGGTTTCTACCACCGCGGAAGTCGTGGTCCGTGCAGCAACAATGAGCAAGCACTGTCTAGCAACCTACTCCGCAAGGGGAATACTTAAATGAAGTGCAACAAAGCCCCCAACTCATCGCGCACTGGCACTGCTACCGTAATTCAATAGATAAGTAATGGCGATGCGTGCTTCTCGCAGACAACCTGGCAACTCCACAAAGCAGACAACTCCACTGTTCTATCCATTGACTAGGTATTCACATCCTTCTCGTTCCGCACGTTGTTTCTTCTTCCTATGAGAGCATTGCAATGAAGAAGCAGAACGACTTCCCTATTGTATCATTCTCTCCCAAAGCGAAAACTCTGGTAAACTCTTCGCGTAAGAGAAGACTTGGAATAGCGGAGTGGTTCAATCAAGAGTATAGGCGGCCGGTAGGCAGGCAGTCAGACCCAAGTGGCGATGGCCCTCTTGAAGAAACTGACGTCCAGTGACAACGACCACTGGCGTCTGAGTCTTGACTTCAAGAAGGTATGTATAGGTTCTTCTGGGGCTTTCCAGTTTGAGCTACACACACACATAGACGTAGCCGGTTTCCGCTCTCAATTCCAGGTGTCGCAGGGCTTCCCCAAAGCGGTCGTTGGGTACAAGGGGCAGCGGCTGATCGGCTACGGCCGCTTCTCCAACGTATACGGGGCGAAAATGATCGAGCGCCACTCCTACGGCAACTACACGAAGGGCGATGTGGCCTTCAAGAAGTGTTGGCCGGCGCCGTCACTGGCGGACCCCTGCAACGACCCGGAGGTGGCGGCGGCCATTCTCATCGGCCCTTCGCACGAGAACCTGCTGGTGGCCCGTCTCATCCACGACTCGGTGGTCGAGCAGCGACTTCAGAGGACGCTGACCTTTGACCTACTCACCTGCGACTTGCGGGAGGCGCTCTTCGAGAAGTACCGCAGAAGCCGGTCGAGGTGAGTGAGTCGGGGAGAAGGACTTTCTTCTTCGATACTAAGCAGTACGCTCTACTGTATGTACAGTATGTATGCATGTGCATACACAATAATACACATCGTTCGCCCGTCGCAGATTCGAGGCGATGGACGGCCGCTTCCTGTCCTTCCAGCTTCTGAAGGCCACCAAGTACATGCACAGCAGGAAGCTCATACATAGGGACATCAAGGCAGAAAACATCATGATCGACATGCGGACGCTGACGCTGAAGCTCTCCGATTTCGGCTGGAGCATCGTGTTCGACGGCCGGCCTCAGAGACAGCTGCGCGTCGTGAGTGACTGACTGATTGCTTACGCTTCAATTTCCCAAGTCCGGCAGGTTTGGCCTGCAGGCTAGTAGTGCATCGTACCGTATGACTACTATCAATGCACGTCTGTCTGTCTGTCTGTCTGTCTGTTGCAGGGCACGCGCCAGTTGAGGGCGCCGGAGCTCCTCGTTGGGAACCACCGGTACGACTACGCCATCGACACATGGGCCTGTGGGATCACCATAGTGGAAATCCTACACCCCTGCCTGATGATTGGGGCCACCGAGATCAAAGGCATCTTGGAAGAGTGGAACAACCTATTGGGAGCTCCCAATGAGGCTCAGCTCAAGAACTTTGCTGGCAACACTGTCGTCGCGAAGGGCCTTCTGCCGTCGGGTTGGGGCGAGGGGCGAAGAGGGGGGCCCACGGCGCCCACTCAAGAGCAGATGGCGCGACTGGCGCAGCGCTTCAGCTCTCTCGACAGCGACGCTCTCCAGATGGTCTTCTCCCATTTGCTCAACTACTCTATGACCAAGAGGTCGCTGCAGCAGGCGGCCAGCAGCCCATTCTTTGCCCCGCTCAGAGAAAGCGGCGCCAAGCTCAACAGCGGCCGCCCCTTGCCCTTCCACAGAGACTACTTTCGCAGTCTCATCTGATCTGAACATTCTTCTTCCTTCCAATAGAACACGCATACTTTGTGCACATGCCAACTCTGATGATTTCTTGACTCCTTCCTCCTACGCAAACATCTACGATGGAAGCGCCGTTACTGTGGAATGAAAGAGAGAGAGAGAGAAACGAAGAATTAGTGAACAGCGATCAGGCGATCCTTGGCTTCGTTCGTTTGCTTCGTTTCGTTCACTTGTCCGGTTTGTGGCGAAAAGCGCAGCTTCTGTAGTTGGCCTGTACCTGCAGTGCATCGTTCAACAGTTGGTAGCTAAGCTCCAACTTTGTGTGTCATGCCAACACACTGTGAACGAATGATGCGCGTAGCCACACTTCATCACGAGCAAGACAGGGATTGAGAACAATTTCGCAGTCTTCTGCACACTTGAAAGTGACGGAATCCGACATTCTCTCGACTATGCTTAAAGATGGCATATACCTTCTTGGCGCGACGCGATATGGCAGCTACATAGGTGTAGTGTCCGCTTGTTCTGTCTGTCACGCCTGGCTTCAACGCAGTACACTTGCTTGGCGCCAGACGACGATCGTCACGTCTCTCCCCCCCGTCGTCGTCGTCGTCGTCGTCGTCGTCGTCGTCGTCGTCGTCGTCGTCGTCGTCGTCGTCGTCGTCGTCGTCGTCGGTTCGGTTCGGTTCGAGTGAGCAAGCGATGACCGTATTCGGGTCACGCCGGGCCATACTACACTCTCGACACGGAGTCAGTCACTCAGTTAGTATGTACATAGTCTGTCTTTTCCGTCGGTAGATTTGATAGGTTTCTACCACCGCGAAAGTCGTGGTCCGTGCAGCAACAATGAGCAAGCACTGTCTAGCAACCTACTCCGCAAGGGGTAGATCTTAAATGAAGTGCAACAAAGCCCCCAACTCATCGCGCACTGGCACTGCTACCGTAATTCAATAGATAAGTAATGGCGATGCGTGCTTCTCGCAGACAACCTGGCAACTCCACAAAGCAGACAACTCCACTGTTCTATCCATTGACTAGGTATTCACATCCAGCAATACGTAACTGAACGAACACCACCATCCGCTAGCCGAAAGTGTACCTCCCATACCCCCCCCCCCCCCGGTTACACGTATGTACACATTCTCAAGACACTTTCTCCAGATGCGGCTAACGATGTGTACAAAGTTCACTATACTGTTCACCAAATTTTGACAGACAAACTACAGGTTGAACTTTTTACACACACAGCTTGTTCACGCTGAAACAAGTCGTCGTCCGCATTCAGAGCCTCGGACGCGTGCACGAACCAACTCGACTGCACTGGCGCCGTTTACAAGAGGTGCCACTCCGAGTGCATCTGTGTGCAGTGTCTGAGCAACGCCGACTGCGGCAACTCGGACGGCACCGCCTCTGACGACTACGTCTGCAGCGGCCTGGGCGCCTGCGTCAGAAACGAGTAGTTGATGATGATACGGTGATCCACGCGGGATTTGGTGTTGGTGCAACACTCACAGGAGAGTTCACAAGTCAGTGTGTCTAACACGAGCTTGAGGCTAAATGGCAGCGTCCAATTCCCATCAGCGCAACAATCGGATCGCGATCCCGTTCTGATCTTGCACCCTTTGTGACTCCAGCCGTAGCCCATTACTACACAGATCCTAAGACCTGATCATCTTATGGGCTCGGGTGATCTGCCTAGGGGACGAGCTCCAAAAGATGATCAGCTCGCTGGCTCTGGGTCCTTAGGGTGATCACCTCGCACCGCGAAGATGATCAGCCAGTGAACGACTCCCCATAGGGTGGGCACCCGCCCAGGCAGGAAACACTGAGGTGGCCGCCGCCAATGTGATCACCTTTGTATCATGAATGTGTCACGCATTGATCATAGAGTATGTAGTTTCCAGTGTGTTTCTGGAGAGGGCACATCAGAAGCGGTTCCTTGAGAGCGATATCTGTAGATGTGGCAGTGGTGGTCAGGTTCTTGGTGTTGTTTTGTACATAGACCGCGCCATAGACGGCTGGCTTGACGATCTGTTTGGCGGTGGTTATGGAGAACCTGTGGTGTACAGCGTAGTAGTGATTGCATAAACGTTGTAGGTGTAGGACAGTAAGCATAAGTGTCGAATGGCATGAAATAGTACCTGATTGGGTCAAATAGTTCGTGGAGTTGCTCCCACAGATCAGATCCCACATCTCAAATCATTATACACATGTGTCAAAGAGTCAAACTTTTACAAGTGTGATCACCCACTCTGCCAGACCCCTGCCACCTCCTCCTCCGGGTGCTCATCTCATTGGTCGACTCACCCTGGGTGATCACCCCGTTCTGGGGCTCGCTCACGCTGGGGTGGCCACCATAGGGTTTCGTGCTTCGCCGGCTGATCACCCAGTGGGACAGCCCCCCTACGCAGATCACCCGCTGGACAGGGTGGTCTGTCAGACCCACCTGTCAGTGAAGGGTTATACGAAACGCGCCAGATCGTTCGTGACACCCTTCTAAGCCATAAAGCTAGAATTCCGGTGAATCAATCGAGTGATTCCTATTCTAAGCACAATTTTAAGCTCTGCACGGTCCCATTTCCAAACCCATTCAGCTGTTGTGGGGACTTACACCACACGCCAAGATACGACTACCTCAGGGCAATAGCGGAAGTGCGCTGGCGTTGGCAGTGTGTTTCTTGCGAAAATTTTCCCGCATTGAAACACATTTGTCACGGGTTGATGTGAAGCACGTACTCCAGCAGTTGCCACTCTCGGCTATCTCTAGCCAGGCTGGAGGATGATGTCACTGAGAGATGCTTGATGGAGGGCAAACGGGCTAGTGCGGACAGTGGTCTCATAACTTCTCGAATGGTGGCATTGTAGATCGCTCTTTGGCCTGGTCCGAATCGGTTACGGTGCTCAAAGACCGCTATGGTGGACACAGAGCCTTCTCCCGACTGCGAAGTGATGATATTCCATAGTAGGGCGGCGGCCGGTAGGACTGCATTGCTGACGTCGATCGAGCCACAAGTAATAATACTCGTAGAGGTTTCTCCAAAACCCAGTTTGACCACCTTTAGAGAGCTCCAGTTACTGCACAAGGCGGATACAGCGACCAGACTCTGCCGCGCGACGCTTTCGAATGGCAGCTTACTTCGAAGTATTCTGTGGTTCAGCAGGTCGAAACGCTCGCAGCGACCCCACTCGGTCGTCAGACAAAGACGCAAACTCGCACTTCCATTGCCAATGGGCATGTCTTCATCGAAGGCGAATCCCATCCACAATTCTATCCGGGTGACTCTAACTGAGGCGTGGTAGAGAGCCAGCCATCGTCTGGAGACCAGACGAAGCAGAATGGCTTCCTTGAGGCTGAGGTAGCCAAAGATAGCAGCCAGTACTTCGTCGGGAAGTCGGTCGATGTGACACTCGCCGCTCTTCACGCCTGCCATGTGCATTGTTTTGTGTGTCGGTCCTCATACCGCTATTAGGTAAGTTGCAGGGTGATCAATAGAAATTCATTATACTCCACAACAAGCTGTTTTAAAAAAGTTGAGTTGTTTTATTAATACAGAGTGGTTTGTGAGTGTTTTAAAGTGGAAGAGTAAAAGAGTGGATACTTTTGTAAAGTATTTCGAAGCCTTTCCGATATGACGCGCGCCCGCCCGGAGTCCACTATTCATGCGCTACTTCTGACACGCTCCTTTCTGAGTGGTTCTTGCAGGGCAACATTGGGATCGCCCGGGATTAGTTTTTTGAGCAAGACACACGCATTTCTGAGCGGTTGTTGCAAGGCAACATTGGGATCGCCCGGGATTAATTTTTTTAGCAGGTAAAGTTGTTCGTAAGACAAAGGTTTAAAAAACAAAAGTATATCTTTAGGAATGACCGTTCAACAACTGCCTCAACGTAAGCTTTCAAAACGGTCGAACGAATGCCGCTCTACAACGTAAGACGAGCGAGTTAGGGCCCATTTGCTGTTTGAACCTTTGGGTTACTGTAGCTCGCGATATTCAAACTTTTGAGTTTCGACCAATAGAAGAACAAATGATCAGTGAGTCAAGAGCTATCCAGCAACTCAAGATCGTCTCTCTACAACGCACGCTGAGCGAGTTAGAGCGATTCCTATGCTAAAAACGCAAGAATGTCGCTTTTCGTTTTGCGTGTTTGCGTAATTATCAAAATTTTTAATGCCAAACGAAAGAGCACGTCGAGACCTTTTAGTTGACCTATCGCACGCCGCTCTACGACGTAAGACGACCGTGTTAGAGCCGTTTTGCGTTTTGGACTTTCGGGTTACTGTAGCGCGCGCAATTCAAACTTTTGAATTTCGACTTCTCTTAACGGAATGATCAGTGTGCCGAAGCCTATTCAACGAACTCAAGATCGTCTCTCTATGACGGAAGACGAGCGAGTTAAATAAGTTGTGCGTTTTAAACCTTTGGGTTACTGTAGCTCCCGAAATTCAAACTTTTGAGTTTCGACCAATAGAAGAACAAATGATCAGTGAGTCGAGAGCTATCCAACCAACCCAAGATCGCCTCCGTACGACGCACGCTTAGAGAGTTAGAGCGATTTCTGCGTTAAAAACGCGAGAATGTCGCTTTTCGTGTTGCGTGTTTGCGTAATTAACAAAACTTTTAATGCCAAACGAAAGCGCACGTCGAGACCTTTTAGTTGACCTATAGCGCGCCGCTCTACGACGTAAGACGAGCGACTTAGAGCCTTTTTCAGTTTTGACCTTCGGGTTACTGTAGCGCGCGTAATTCAAACTTTTGAATTTCGAAACCTCTTAGCGCAATTCTCAGTGAGTCGAGACCTATCCACAAAGCCCAAGATCGCCTTCCTGCGACTTACCAACGCCGAGATATGAGAGCGTTCCGCACGAACGGACGCACGCACGCACGAAAAGCTCTCGTAGGGTTTCGCCCGGCTGAGGCCGGGCGAAAAAAAGTGTGGAGTATATAGCGTTTGTGCGCGAAACGCAGTACTTTTAACCGGATGGGGTTCGCGCGTGCAGCGGCCGATTTGCAAACGGTCTTTTGCGTTGGGTAGGCCTAGTGGGTGGGCAGGGTGGACACCAAACGGGGTCACGCTCCGGGACCCCGTTGGCGGGAAATTCAAAAATTTAAATTTTCAAAGTACTGAAAAATGGGTTACACAGGGTAGAACTCGAAAAAGTTTCATATAATGGTATATACTATCTTTTGATATGTTGTAGTACTCGATAGTGCCGAGTTGGCAAAAAAAGAATTGGATCGCTGCGGGACCAATTTTGGCGCCAAATTTGAAAAATTCGCGAATTTCGGCCCCGGGTCAACTTTGACTGGCTGCTGTGCGAGCTAGGTAGCAGCTAGAGCGGCGAGACCACTCTTGGTGCTCCTTCCCAGATGTCCTCTATCGAATGAGCCATGAACGGAGAAAATCGGGCGAAACACAAAAAACTTTCTTACACTGCGACTTTTTCGACTCCGGGGTCGAAAATTGCGATTTTCGCGTTTCGGCGCCTAGAGCGCTCGAATGCGTCGCCGAATCGTTCCAAAAGTGGTTTCAAACGATTCTGCGCTTAAATCTGGCCCAGAAAAGTATTTTGGAAGAATTGTCGAAGCTACAGTATCCCTCCCGCGTCCTCCGCAGTTTGAATTTTGGGCGTCGGGTCGACTTTGCCAATATTATGCTCGATTTCGGGGTTTTCGGGGGCGCTGATTACGAATTTGGCATCCATTCAGTGTATAGATGATGTTTGAACGCACCTACGACGAATTTGTATTCTACCGTACCCCAAGTGCAGAATTTCAGTTCCCGGAGTCCATAGGAAGCTAGGGTGTTGTATGTCTAATCTGAGGTATTTTGGGATGTAGATCACGAATTCAGCATTGCTTTTGCGATTGGGGGTGTCAGGAGGCCACAACAGCAGAGGAGTCACCGTGCATAGGAGTTCAAATTTGTGGAGTATACTGCGTCCCCCGGACCACTTGCCTGGTTTTAGTTTC
>JASAMZ010003281.1:0-78638 GCA_030248115.1 Linhomoeus sp. GSCO2_2
TCGACCTTGTTTTGGAGTTTGCTGCTTCTTGACTGCTTGCGCTTTCAACTGTTGTGGTTACTTCTTCCCTGAGGATTTCAGAGCTTGTTTGCCCTCTGCTGACTTAGCTCTTGTTGTGGATTTCGTCTGCCGTTTGGCAGCGCTGCTTACACCTCCACCACCTACAGATACATATGTGTGGGTACAAGGCGAGAACAGTAATTGAGAATAAGTGTAGTGGCCAGAGCGTTGCGACGGAGGAAAAGTCGGAAATGCCAGTGGGAGTCGCTTCCTCTTCTTGTCGAGCTCGTTTTGAGATGAAAGAGTGCCCGCTCTCGGATTGTTTACTCGACTTGGGAACATTTTAGCACAACGTTGCATGGAGATTTGGCTTCCATCGCTTCATGAACTCACTTACTCATATAACTGACTGACAGACTAGGACTTATGCAGTATGTCGCCTTCCTTGAGCAGTGCTCTGCCCTCCGGTAACTCGACGGGTCCGGTTAGGTCGCGCAGAGAGAATTTCCCCTGCAGTGGTTCTCCACTAGCCGCTGAAGCTGAAGTAGTAGGAAGGAGCGGGTACAGTATTCTTGATTCCCGTCACGCGGTAGACTTCGCTCGACCACTGTGGGGTGTCGCTCTTCTCGAAGGGCCCTTTCTGACGTCGGAGACGCACCAGCTGGTTGAGGCGCAGGACGGTGGGCTCCCAGTTGCTGGCCAATTCCTTGTGGCGGCGCCCTCTCTGCTTCGTCATGATGGTCGGGGCGTCCTCGTTAGTCGTCTGGGCCGGCACTCGCCCTGTTACGGAGTTGGTCGAGTGGTTCAGACTTCGCTCTATCCGACGCATGGCGTCGGGCACGCTGACGTATGTCTTGGAGGCCTTCAGACGTCCCAGAGCCATTCTCACTGTTCTGTTCAATCTGAAGCATCGGTTTTCCACACGAGATCTGGCTGTCTCCCTCCCCCTGCATGTGCACACAGACCAGCTGGGCTCGACTACCCACCCACCCACCTTTCAATGGGGGCGACTTTGTTTCTCCAGTGAGATTGTGATGTGACGTGTCGAATACCCTTCTCAGCCAGTAGCCGAGCAACATCGGCACTAGTGAACTCCACTCCCCGATATGAACAAGGTAGAGAACATTGCAAAGAGATTGGAGCATGCTTTCAACGTCCAAAGAATGAAACAATTGCCCACCAGTCAAGAAAGTGTCAACGTTGCCCAACTCGTCGTAAACCCTAGATAGAAACTCAGCTGCCCGTCGAGCGGTCACCCTTCTGACTGGAAACAAAAATACACGTTTGCTGAACAAATCTTGAAAGGTAATTACGTAGTATCCGAGGCTGGGCAGATGCAACGTGTCAGCAGCCACCGTTGACCCAAGTTTCATTTCGTAATTCATGTAGCGATTGGAGACATATTTCTTGGCCTTGTTTCTCTTTCTCAGTTCGCCGTGCACAGAGTAAGGGTAATAGCGTCGAATAACGTCTGACATTTCCCGCACAGTAGCACTTGGGAAGCGGGTGCGCTTCATTTCCTTGGCAAATTTTTCAGCCCCAGTGAAAGCATGATCTGAGTATAAGTAAAGCTTCTTGAGTTCCAAAATTTCGTCCTCAGTTAGCATGGTGAGAGTGAGTTGGTCGGCCTGCGTCGTCCTCGTCACAGAAGGTGTCTCAGGCGTCGGCGGAGTCGGAAGGTGAGCAGGAACTCCGGCCGCGACCACTCTCCCTCCAAATGGGGCAGGACTTCTCCCGACTCGAGAGAGGAGAGGCTCAGCTTCCAATTGTCAGCGTAGGGGACGGCAAAGTCGACCCATTCCAGTCGGGGAATGACCACTTGAGGCTGGGGGCCCTGCAGGTCCACCGTCCACTGGCTGGCCACCGTCTGGCAGTTTCTGACCACGCTCGAGCACGGAGAGAGGGACACGTCGACCAGATTGGGCACTGACGGGTAGAAGCCTGTTTGACCGCCCTCTAGCACCTGCTTCTTGGGTTGACCGCCTTCGACGAAGGCGCCTGTGTGTAGCTGCGACAGTCTCGCCCTACCTAACCTACTGTACCTACCTACAATACATTTAGGCACACATGCGTATGTAGGCATACACACATACATACATACATACATACATGTAGGTGCGTCTAGACTAGGTCTACGTGTGTCATGTTGCATTCAACAATACAGTAGTAACCGAATAAAACCCAAACCAGCTAAATGGCTTTTGTCGTAGAGACGCAACGCTCTAGACAGCTTCTCTGGCAGGTACATTCGGTAATCCTTGGGTATAGTCAGTCGCATGCGACCGTTGTCATCGAAGCGAACGTCGGATTTGTAGCTAATGGCAACGGGCAAATGCTGCATCAGATGAGCAGCTATGTCGGCGGTCGCTCCATAAACGACCGGTGGCAAGTTGATTGTTTGCCATTCCGAATGTCGGCCCTCGCTCACTGTCTGGATCATCACTCCTTTGACCTGACCCAAATAGTGTGGAGAAGGCAGAGACAGCAGTTGAATGCTGCTAAGGGCGATTTACCAGCTACGAAACGAACAACAGAGCGTACCGACGCTATCTGTCTGGCCACTTGTCGTTGCTACTGTTATGGCTGTGAGCGCAAACATACCTTTCGCTACTAATAATGCGAATTGTTGAGCAGCAGGGACCGGGTCGAAGAATTCGTATTTAGCCGACTTGGCATCCCAGTCGTCCGGACAAGTTAGCTGGAGAGTCAGAGAATCTCCTCCCAACATGTTTGTTGGCATTACTCACGCTGCTACATTGCTTTTAGGAGCACTCTGGCGTGCAACGAACATTGGCAAATCGCAAATGAGCAACTGATGGACTCAGCGACAAGCGAAGCTACATCGCCGTCTTTTCGCACTGCATTTCCTTCAATTGTGAAGTTTGAATGCGCGCGCAAATTTGAGTTACAACATAGTTTGAGGAGAGTACGGTAAAAAGTTGCATTCAAATTTGAACTTCGGCATTAGGAAAGTGGCTGTTTGAAGGCAAAATCGATATAAATTGGAGAAACCAATAGCAAATTCGCGTTCCTCGCCGCGAAATACCCGAGAATTCACTTCTAACCGCACAATTACCACACTTTCAGTTTCGTCGACGTAGGGCTACGGTAGGTCGATTTTCGACAAAAAGTCGCCAATCTTGATCCGAAACGTCAAAATAACGCCAGATTCGGCATCAGCGATCTCGAAAGCACCGGGATCGACTCCAACATTGATTTTGACCACCCAGGTGGAATTCGAGTTTCTCGGACGCGGCCGGGGTACGGTAGCCGAAAAAATATTTTTTAAAATCGATTCCGGATCAGTTTTCAACGGGGAATCGCGCGGTGCAGTCCATTTGGCAAAAAGTTCAACCTATACTTTGTGTCTGTCAAATGTTGGTGAACAGTATAGTGAACTTTGTACACATCGTTAGCCGCATCTGGAGAAAGTGTCTTGAGAATGTGTACCTTAATGCCAAGTGCAGCTATCCCCACGATACGGTTGTCTGTACAGCTGATCTGAAGCTCAGTGATATCGCCGCGTTCGCTATATGTTATCGGCATGATACGACGCCGTTTATCTGATGTTTCCTGCCTGTGCGAAAACGCCACATCCAACAAAAAAACTTGTCAAACGTTTGGTGCGAGCGAATTCCGGTGTTCAGCGTACGCATTTCTGTTTCCGAGTGCACATTCAACATTATCATCAATAAACAGCTGTTCTGGCCATCAGACGAAAATCTCGATTTTGACATTTATTTAAAATTTTAATTCTAAATATCTCAAAATTGGAATTTATAAAAAATGTAAAATTATGTTACAAATTCTTATTGGCATACGGCCTTACCATTTCCGCGTTCAAATTCGTCAAAAAACGACGTTCTATTTTTGTTGATTTATGGAATTTTGATAAATAATCACGTCTTTCTATTAAATTCCATATTTGCAAAAACTTATTCTTGCGTTACAAATTATCCGCAGTCTATACTCTTTCCATTTCTGAAGAAATTTCGCCGCTATATCATCAGGTGAAAAAGTCGATTTTCGACATTTCCATATTTTGATTAAAAATATCTCGAAATTGCAATTTTTATAAACTGCTAAACTATGTCACAAATTCTTATTGGCATACGACCTTTCCATTTCTGCATTCACATTCGTCAATAAATGACGTTGTATTTTAGTCAATTTATCCTATTTTGACAAATATTCGCGTATTTCTACTAAATTCCACATTTGCAAAAAATTTCTTTTTCGTTACAAAACTCCCCCCCCCCCCCCCCCCCCCCTCCTGAAAAAATACACCTCGCGCGGCACAACACAAAAAAGAGATTTTCGACCTTCTTCAAATAATAAAAACAACTACAAAAAGGAAAAAAAAAAAAAAAAAAACACACACACCGCGCCCTGCCCCACCACCCCCCCCCTCCCCTCCCCCCACCTCCCAAAATTTTATCTTCGGTTCCACGGACGGACGGGGGGGGGGGGGGGGGGCGGACAGAGAGACAGAGAGACATACCCACCCTCTCATATATGCACCGACGTTTCCCTCTCGGTATGCGCCGAGCGGCGTGGCAGAGGAGGGAAAGACTATATGCCAAAGTTTAAAATTGCGCCAATGCAAATTTGAGAGGGTACGTTCCTCTGGAATGTGGCCTAATTGCCCACGGAGTCAACCGACGCTCAAAACCGACGCCTAGAGAGCAATTATACCGCGTCACCTCTTTGACGTCAGCAAAGGGGGCGACCTGCATAAAAGGGGGAGGGATCTAACATTTCTTTCTTCGCGTAAGCAAAACCCTTGACCGAGAGGTCTGTCGAGAGAGAAAAAGCCCGGAAGGCTGTCTCCCCTACCAAGGTCTCGTAAACCCGGTCCGATTCCCTTTGGGAAACCAGGATCCATCGTGTAAGGAGCGTAGGTCCTTGTCAAACCTGCCATACTCTGTTGGAGCAAGAAAATACTCCATTATCGCTACAAGAGTGGGAGTATCACAGCGAGAGAGCCGAATACTACCAGAAGATCTAATCAGCCAAGCACTTCATCTTCGCAAGTCGGTGAGACTGGAAGTGATCAGTCCGACCTCTGGCGGCTCTTGTAGTCACAGGGCGCCGGCTGATTCCTTCTGATCTTGTCGGTCCTGAGGGACTAAAAGGAGTAAAGTCAGATCTGTAGCTGCCGGTTGGGCGATCGACCCAATCCTTGGGAGGCAGGAGTCCTAGCTGGGAGGAGCTAGCTGCCGAACGCCCGCAGGGGACCCCCTTGCCCCCTTGCAGTGGTGACCCGTCCATTTAAAATTTTCAAATAGTGGCGTTAGGGCGTCGCTTAACGACACCTTCGCGAGTTTACTATCAGCTAAATTGGTGTACGAGTGGCGGATTTGCGGTCCGGCATTTTGTTCTCTCAGGCGCTGTTCGCACGGCACTGTGGGAATATTCTGTCCGACTACAAATTTGCCTGCAAGGCGGAGAAATAACTCCGCTGACTAATTTTGCTGAACGGAGTTATTTGGTTCGAACTTTCTGCGTTCTCAGGCGTGGTTTTCAACCGCACTGTGAAGGTAGAGAATTTCGGACAGAATAAAGGTGAAATTGTGCTTGGTTTTCTGCGTTCTCAGGCGTGGTTTTCAACCGCACTGTGAAGGTAGAGAATTTGGGCAAACGAAGCGAAAGTTGCTGGTTTTCTGCAACCTCAGGCGTGGTTCGTAGCCGCACTGGGAGAGTAGAAAACACCTGCTAAAATTGCTACTGTGAATCCGGTTTTCTGCGATCTCAGGCGTGGTTCGTAGCCGCACTGTGAGAGTAGAAAATCGCCGGATTGATAATCTGATACTGTGTTCGGTCATCTGCGATCTCAGGCGTGGTTTCCAACCGCACTGTGATAGTAGAGCCAAGCCGGGCAAATTCCGCCAATAATATTGTGAACTGGGCGGAAAGCGGCCACCAGTACGGTTACTGTGGCCAACCTAAAATTGATACAACCCGTCGTACGTTGACTCTACGACGATGTCGGCCGAGAACGACCGAGCTGCTTCCTTACGGAGCCGGAACTCTGTCCAATTGAATCAGAATGGCGCGGCGTCTCCGTTACCGCCGTCTAGACCTTCTTCAGCTTCCGGGGCGCATTCGAGGGCGCTCAAGTGCGATTTTGAAGGCGGAGCGAAAATTCCGCAAACCGTGCCTAGCGGTATCGTGCAACGGTTGCTGGACAAGTTTCCAGACATATTGGCTAAAGGTGCGGGGCCAATAAAGCGTGCGTTCCAGGACATTCCGATGTTGCCAGAGGAGCAGCAATACATAGAGATGGTGACCGGTGTCTTCGGTAACATGCTATCAGTGGGTATGAATAGCATGCCGCCGGAAATGAGGGACGTGGAAGGTCGAATGCGTGATGCCCATACTAAACATGTGTTTGAGTACTATTGGAATACTGCCAACTGGGCTACCATGCTTCCCACCGTCCGTCTGAGACGCAAACTCGTGGAGTTTGTGGTCCCATTTCTACAGAGAACGGATTTCCGATATTCGCCACCGATTGACTTCCTAGAACAATTCAAGGAGGAATGGGAAGCGAGAGCGAATGAAATGTTGAGGGCCTATCAGGACCGTCAACAAGACAGGCCGTTTATTACGACTGTCGACCCTACTTCAATTCCTGATCCACTTTTCAAAGGCGACCCAGATTACGTGGAGGCGTGTAGAGAGAAATATCCAGTGAGGGATGATTTGAGAGTCATCTCACTGGACGGCAAATTCATGCGTGTAAAATTGAAGAATGGCTGTTTTCTGTTTACGGACGCTGACCACGACCCGTTGCCGACAGGGTTGGAAGGCGATGGCAACATCACTTCTGACGAGATTGATAATCCTAATGTAGAACAAAATTCCGAAGGCGGCGGCAACGTCACTTTGGAAGAGAATGATGAAGTGGAACGTGACGAACTGGCCGAACCAACAGGGCCAGAAAATAGGGTACAGATTGTGGTTTCGCCGGCGGAATCAGATGCCACGGCGCCGCCGCGATCTCCAGATCAGTTGCGAAGCGAGTTGCAACAGTTCAGGCAAACAACAATAGCGACAACGTGTGTGGGTGGCGGGCGCGACTAGTGGAGGCTGTCTACTCTCCAACTCCACGGCTTCTTTCAACCAACCTGGACGGCGACAGAAGTTCCACTGGGGAAGCGGACTGTCCAGCGACTGGCCGCCGAGCTGGCAGGCCCGAGGAGGCTGAAAGAAGGCGGATTTTATTGTGCTGTTACAACGGTTGCTATCGTTTTAACAATGCGGGCGTGATAGTAAGGTTTTTAAATCATTGCCCGGATCCTGGACCGGGTAGGGGAGAACTCAGCTAAATCGGTCCTATACCAAACCCAAATAAGCTAATATTTGAGGGCAAATGCCTTGCTCAAATATCCTCCCCCAACGGTGCTCTGTGGGCTATAATATTCTCTGTAGAGCTAATATTAAAGCCACTAGTTCGGTGATGACGGACTAGGCGGTTCCTAATTTTGGGAATTCCCTCTGCTGCGCCGAGGCCGCCGAGGGAGGCGCTAAAAAGATGTCTGGTTGGGGGCGGGAGAGACCACCTCAGCTTACATCTGGCCACCTGGCTAGGAGAAACTGGGGGCTAGCGCTGCAACCGATATTCGCGAGTGCAAGGGCCACGTGAATCAGAAAAATGGATTCATTGGTCCCATCCAGTGCATGCTGTGGCACTAGGTGCCTTAATATCAGCCGCTCGATTGAGTGCCACTTGGTATCTCATAGAGTTGCCACACTCCTCTTGCCCTGAGCAAGTCGGGCCGACTTAGGAGTGGCGGACGCACATATAGTGGATGGAAGGTGGATGGATGGGGACCATCCATAATTAGAAGTGGCGGATGCACCGACGTTTCCCTCTCGGTATGCGCCGAGCGGCGTGGCAGAGGAGGGAAAGACTATATGCCAAAGTTTAAAATTGCGCCAATGCAAATTTGAGAGGGTACGTTCCTCTGGAATGTGGCCTAATTGCCCACGGAGTCAACCGACGCTCAAAACCGACGCCTAGAGAGCAATTATACCGCGTCACCTCTTTGACGTCAGCAAAGGGGGCGACCTGCATAAAAGGGGGAGGGATCTAACATTTCTTTCTTCGCGTAAGCAAAACCCTTGACCGAGAGGTCTGTCGAGAGAGAAAAAGCCCGGAAGGCTGTCTCCCCTACCAAGGTCTCGTAAACCCGGTCCGATTCCCTTTGGGAAACCAGGATCCATCGTGTAAGGAGCGTAGGTCCTTGTCAAACCTGCCATACTCTGTTGGAGCAAGAAAATACTCCATTATCGCTACAAGAGTGGGAGTATCACAGCGAGAGAGCCGAATACTACCAGAAGATCTAATCAGCCAAGCACTTCATCTTCGCAAGTCGGTGAGACTGGAAGTGATCAGTCCGACCTCTGGCGGCTCTTGTAGTCACAGGGCGCCGGCTGATTCCTTCTGATCTTGTCGGTCCTGAGGGACTAAAAGGAGTAAAGTCAGATCTGTAGCTGCCGGTTGGGCGATCGACCCAATCCTTGGGAGGCAGGAGTCCTAGCTGGGAGGAGCTAGCTGCCGAACGCCCTTGCATATACACCTCGCCGCGCTGAGGCGCGGCGAAAAAATGAGTGAAGAAGCGGCGCGTCTTTTCAAGAGGGAAGAAGACGACAACACTTCCTACGGGTCGATTGACAGTGACGATGTCCCGCCACCTCCTTTGCGGTTGGAATTTGGGTCACTCGTTTGGTTCCAATTCTTGCATTCGCACAGTACCGCTGTGAATGCTGAGCGTGTCACAGCTCTGTAACGACGCTGTCGTTTAGTCAACCAGCTTCCACTGTGTCGAAATTCACGAGCAATACCCAAGAACAGCCGCATTTCGAGAAGACGTCGCACACAATGAGCATAATTCACAATACAGCACCTAGGCATCCATAACGACTTGGGAGAGCATAATATTCGAAACGAAATAGTAAACAATAAAGGTTTTTGAAAAGTTTCACACTTTCTTAACCACGGTATCCAGGACCCCAGCGGCCAGCGCGTCTAGACACCTCGGCGTGTCGATCGCATTTCTCGTTGTCAGCTTCCTGTGTGGAGTCGTCTTTGGATTCGCCCTGGAGAAGGGATTGGGTGGGTGAGTGTAGGCAGTGATCAGTGTCATTTGCGTCTGCCTGCCCATGTTCGAAGTTATATTTCATGTAAAATGCCTAAAGGCAGAAAGGAGAATATGTTCCAAGTATGAAGCATGCAAAAGTAAGAGTATTAAACGATATTCCTCTGGTGTAGCAAATGCGGCGCTTTGCGCCGCCCACCAATTTGTTAAAGAAAGAATAGTACCAGTATTGATTGAAAGAAAGCATTTTCGACTAAAATCATCCACACAAACTGCGCAAAGGTCACAACGACACGCTAGGATGTGCCGAATATGTTACCGCGTGTCGTTGTGACCTTTGCGCAGTTTGTGTGGATGATTTTAGTCGAAAATGCTTTCTTTCAATCAATACTGGTACTATTCTTTCTTTAACAAATTGGTGGGCGGCGCAAAGCGCCGCATTTGCTACACCAGAGGAATATCGTTTAATACTCTTACTTTTGCATGCTTCATACTTGGAACATATTCTCCTTTCTGCCTTTAGGCATTTTACATGAAATACTCTTACTTTTTGATTGGCGGAGCCTCCTGAACGAGCGGGGGCACTTTGAGGCACGTACAAAACGAGTTGGACAATTTTGGGACACGTATGCAGGGCCTCCTGAACGAGCGGGGGCACTTTGAGGGACGTACAAAACGAGTAGCACAATTTTGGGACACGTTTGCAGGGCCTCCTGAACGAGCGGGGGCACTTTAAGGCACGTACAAAACGAGTAGCACAATTTTGAGACACGTTTGCAGGGCCTCCTGAACGAGCGGGGGCACTTTGAGGCACGTACAAAACGAGTAGGACAATTTTGGGACACGTTTGCAGGGCCTCCTGAACGAGCGGGGGCACTTTGAGGCACGTACAAAACGAGTAGGACAATTTTGGGACACGTATGCAGGGCCTCCTGAACGAGCGGGGGCACTATGAGGCACGTACAAAACGAGTAGGACAATTTTGGGACACGTATGCAGGGCCTCCTGAACGAGCGGGGGCACTTTGAGGCACGTACAAAACGAGTAGGACAATTTTGTGGCACGTTTGCAGGGCCTCCTGAACGAGCGGGGGCACTATGAGGCACGTACAAAACAAGTAGCACAATTTTGGGACACGTTTGCAGGGCCTCCTGAACGAGCGGGGGCACTATGAGGCACGTACAAAACGAGTAGGACAATTTTGGGACACGTATGCAGGGCCTCCTGAACGAGCGGGGGCACTTTGAGGCACGTACAAAACGAGTTGGACAATTTTGGGACACGTTTGCAGGGCCTCCTGAACGAGCGGGGGCACTTTGAGGCACGTACAAAACGAGTAGGACAATATTGGGACACGTATGCAGGGCCTCCTGAACGAGCGGGGGCACTTTGAGGCACGTACAAAACGAGTAGGACAATTTTGGGACACGTATGCAGGGCCTCCTGAACGAGCGGGGGCACTTTGAGGCACGTACAAAATGAGTAGGACAATTTTGGGACTCGTTTGCAGGGCCTCCTGAACGAGTGGGGGCACTTTGAGGCACGCACAAAACGAACAGGACAATTTTGGAACACCTATGCAGGGCCTTCTGAACGAGCGGGGACACTCTGAGGCACGCACAAAACTTAACAGGACAATTTTGGAACACCTATGCAGGGCCTCCTGAACAAGTGGGGGAACTTCGGGGATTGGTGTTATACATATGCGCGCAACCAGCGGTTGTGAAGAATGGAAGGCGACTGGACGAGATCCTGATTGATGGACGTTAGAGCGTGATCTGGAGGAGGAGAACAAGCTGTGTGTGTAAAAAGTTCAACCTATACTTTGTGTCTGTCAAATTTTGGTGAACAGTATAGTGAACTTCGTACACATCGTTAGCCGCATCTAGAGAAGGTGTCTTGAGAGTGTGTACCTTAATGCCAAGTGCACCTATCCCCACGATACGGTTGTCAGTACAGCTGATCTGAAGCTCAGTGATATCGCCGCGTTCGCTATATATTATCGGCATGATACGACGCCGTTTATCTGATGTTTCCTACCTGTGTGAAAACGTCATATCCAACAAAAAACTTGCCAAAAGTTTGGTGCGAGCGAATTCCTGTTTTCAGCGTACGCATTTCTGTTTCCGAGTGCACATTCATCAATAAACAGCTGTTCTGGCCATCAGACGAAAATCTCCATTTTGAAATTTTCCTAAATTTTAATTCTAAATATCTCGAAAATGGAATTCATTAAAACTGTAAAACTCTGTCACAAATTCTTATTGGCATACGGCCTTACCATTTCTGCGTTCAAATTCGTCAAAAACGACCTTCTATTTTGTTGATTTATGAAATTTTGAAAACTAATCACATATTTCTATTAAATTCCACATTTGCAAAAATTTCTCTTGCGTTACAAATTATCAGCAGTCTATACTCTTTCCATTTCTGAAGAAATTTCGCCGCTGTATCATCAGGTGAAAAAGTCGATTTTCGACATTTTCATATTTTGATTGAAAATATCTTGAAATTGCAATTTTTAAAAACTTCAAAACTATGTCACAAATTCTTGTCGGCATACGACCTTTCCATTTCTGCATTCACATTCGTCATTAAATGACTTTGTATTTTAGTCAATTTATGCAATTTTGACAAACAATCGCGTATTTCTATTAAATTCCACATTTGCAAAAAAATTCTTTTGTGTTACAAATTATCCGCGGTCATTGCTCCTTCCATTTCTGAAAAAATTTCGCGGCTAGCGCATCAGACGAAAAAGTCGATTTTCGACATTTTCGAATTTTAATTGCGAATATCTCGAAAACGCGAAATTAGCAACAGAAACGGACATCGGATCCGTACTCAGCGACCTCGAGTCTACTTGACCACATATGTCACACATTTTACTTCGGTGCCACGGACGGACACACACACGGACAGAGACAGACAGACAGACAGACATTGTCATCCGTATATATACACATCGCCGCGCTGAGGCGCGGCGAAAAAAGAAGGAGAAGAATTCACCCCTCGCCGTTGGGACAAGAAACGCGCCGCGATCCTTTTTGCGCCTGTAACTTTTGCTACACTGAACCGATTTTTACCAAATTTGGAATTTAATCTATTCGTAATAAAGTCCTTTAGTGTACCAAATTTCATCCAATTCCGTTTAGTACCGCCTGAGAAATAAACATCGTGATGATGGGAAAAGCTGCGCGCGGCCTGGATGGAACATTATTATGGTTTGGCGCTGCCGCGCCAACCATGATATACCGTAATTACTCCAATAAGCCCCCCTCCTGACCTTCGTCTTACTGTGCGTGGTGTCGAAGAAGGAGAAGGGGGGGGGGGGGGGCGGCTCATCAGAGTATTTACGGTGAATCGACACGTAACACTGCAGATGTCCATGCAATATGCAGAGCAGTCTACTGCGCTTCTCTGTAGGTCCACCAACCGTAACTGTCACGGCCACAAACTATGCAGAGTTCCCTCGTCTACATTGGCGCTCAGTGGTAGACCCTGGACACTTGATTTTCAGATGTCCTGTCCTCGGTAGAGCCCTCCCATCCTCCCATTGGAGGTGAGGCAGGCTGGACTGAACATCCACGGTCGTCTCAAGAAAACAAACCGTCTGAAACGCTGCGTCGCAGTTGTTTCTCCAGCTGCAGGTGAGACACCGACGATCGTAACTACGGAGACTACAGTCCCGTCCGGAATTCTGAGCGCGTTTTCACGCAATATTTGCAAATTACTTGATTGGAAAGCGTCCAAGACACATTGTGTTGGTTTGTTTGGCTTGTTTATGACCTTGTAAACCTATAGGTCTTCTTTCCTTGCTTTCATTTCTTCAAAATCTGCGAATTTCCATAGCTGATCGAGTATCAAAAATTTATGGAAATTTTGGTCGATATCTGCCTGCGTCCTATAGTCATAACAACACACAAAGACAAGTTTTCTATCCTTTTGGCACACTCCAATTACAAAATTTGGCGTAGAACGCAACGGAACGCGTCTCACAACGCAAACGCGTTTTGAGAACGCAACAGGGCGTTATTTCCGGACGGGACTGTACCTACCTACAGTACCGGTCAGAGCCAACGCTACATGGCAACCCGGGTCGGCGACCCGGGGAGCCAAGCAACCCGAAAACGACCCAAGCCCATATGATGCTGTCTTGCCTAGCCACGCGCCGTGTGTGACTGTTATCTGCATGTCGCGACCTCATTCTGCGCAAAACACCACTCCTTTGCCTTCTATAAGCTACGATGGTGTCACAGGAGGCTTGGGTCGCTGGCGGGTCGCTTGGCGTCCCTGGTCGCAGACCCGGGTCGCAGCGGCCTGGGATATAGTGTTGGCTCTGACCGGTACTGTACCTACATAGTTTCAAAGCGAGACTGAAGTTTGACGGTCGCTCGGTTCGGTGTCGCCCTCCACATCACATATCCGTATTGTAACCCCGAGCAGGCTTAGACAAAACGCATTCTTTGTTCTCTTCAGGCTTGAACTCGTCGAGACGATTCCAGACAATGTCGCTTTCGCGAGCGGCAGCTTCACAGGCCGGCCAACCGCCGAAGTTTACACCAATCTGCTACGCCAAGCCGGCCGAACCATAGACATTGCCGCCTACAAGTCAAGTCTGAGGAGAATCAATTATGGACTTGAAAACACTGTCGAGTCAACGGAAGCCTACTCAGAACCGGTACGGAATCAAATTGTTCCTAATGAACAAGTTGGAACAAAAGCTGAAGTGAACGAACTCAAACTACCTATGGATTCATTAATTGGTTCATTCAAAGTTTGGTGGTACAATTACTACACTGGAGTAATAGTGCACTACACTGGAGCAGTGGCGGATCCAGGACCCAGGATTTTCCAAAATTTGAACCGCAGGCGAAAAATCGTTTCGATTTGGGCGTTTTCTGGTACAAAATTGCCTTAAAATAGCGCCGCAGGCGAAAATTTAACCGATTCTAGCCTTTTCAGGTTTTCAAATTGCTATAAAACAGCTAAAAATTTTTTGCAGGCAAAATTGCAGGCTAAAATTTTACAGTGGCGTAGCCAGGGGGGGGGGGGGCATTGGGGGGCATTTGCCCCCCCCCAGATGCCGGCCGTGCCCCCCTCAGATGCCCGTCAGTAGAAAAAATTTTTGCCTGCGGCGCTATAAATAGTAAAAATTTTCGCCTGCGGCACTATAAATAGTAGCAAATTTTCGCCTGCGGCGCTATAAATAGCAAAAATTTTTGCCTGCGGCGCTAAAAATAGTACAAATTTTCGCCTGCGGCGCTATAAATAGCAAAAATTTTTGCGTGCGGCGCTAAAAATAGTACAAATTTTCGCCTGCGGCGCTATAAATAGCAAAAATTTTTGCCTGCGGCGCTATAAATGGTGAAATTTTTTGCCTGCAACGCTGCAAATACTGGAAATTTTGCCTTCAAGACCAAAAGTACCGAAATTCTCGCCTGCGGCGCTAAATATACGGAAATTAGCACTAAAACAGCAAAATAATTTTTGCCCCCCCCTAAAATTTTTTTGCCCCTCCCAGTTGCCAATCCTGGCTACGCCCCTGAAATTTTATGCTCTGAACATGTCACCGCGCAAAAGTTATTTCTTGGGAGAGGTCTATGGGGGGCGGTTTGGCCGAATGGGGGGGGGGGGAGGCGGACGCACAACCGCCACCCCCCCCCCCAGATCCGCTACTGCACTGGAGTACCATTTGCTTTCACTTGATTAAGCTGAGTCTTCTTAAATTAGACTCAACCGAAACCAAGTTTATGAATGGCTTGATTACTAAATACCTGTGGAAGTTGGCGTCTCGGCCAAACTGGGAGAGTGTGAACTAAATTAGAACCATATTCAAATTGGATGGTGGAAATCCAAACTAATTACCTAGATTCAGGGCGATGAAATATTTGAAGAGGTCCTTCGGGCAGGCGTCGAAAGAGGTGTCTCGATAAGAATAATCGAAAAGTTCCCTCCAAGGGATTCCGACAGCAACGCGAATGGAGCCGCGTTGGCCAGACTGGGTTGGTGCGATAGAATTCTAATGCGTATGTCGTAGGGCTATCTGCAACCCAGGGCTATTTGCAACCATAGTACTGGGAGAACGCGGTCGTCAATATGTGTACACATATGGTGGCGAGACGAGAGTTTCGAAGGTCCACCCTCTCTCAACCCCTTACAGGAAAGTCTGAAGCCACATTTTACTGGTGTGCTCAATACGCTTACACTACCTACTTCATGTACTGTTGTCCAGGAACAACTATGAACATTGACGTTTGAATTCAGACATGAGTGATCGCCTACTGTGGTGAAAGTCGACAGACGTCTACGACTAAAATTTCATAGTGTTTCGACACACAAAATTGGCAATCTCTCACGGCCCGCCAGCTTACATGTTGTGTAAGCGGTTGAAGTGGGCTAGCTAGTGGGTTCAACACGAGCACCGTAGCATGGCACACTCGCAAACGGACAGATGAAAGTAGATTATTGACCAGCTCTGCACTGTATTGCTGCTGCAGACCCCCCGCTTCTCCACGATGTCCATGATTTATGCTGCCATTTTGGTCTGCCATTTCCGAAGGATGTTGAATTTGATGTCAGATGTGCCAACATCACGGAACATTCCTTGCTGCTTGCTTGCGGGTGGTGGAGTGGAGGGTGGCTGGACTTTCGAAACTCACAACGCCCAGTCAGGGATTTATACTTGAGATTCAGGTGCGCTGGACTGGCGCCCCCTGCACCTCGAAACATTGTATGGCTCTGGAATTATGCACTCGAAGTTCATCGTCGTCGACGACGAGCACTTCTATCTCGGATCGGCCAATTTCGACTGGCGATCTATAAGCCATGTATGTATGTAGATTGCACACACGTTGGATTGCATTGTAGAATTTCGCGCACATTGAAGGTGTCTTCTATTACCTCTCCAAAAACTGTTTTGTTGCCCCATCAGCGCGAGTAGTTCGTTGACAAACACAACAACTGCATAGGCCCTTCTGGACGCGCCGCCGTCCAGAAGCTGCATATGCGGATTCTGGACGAATGCTGGTTCTAGACGTCACATATTGCTCGTACATCAGACGCCATTGCAGAAAATGGAGCTCGGCGTCGTCGTCTCCAACTGCCCCTGTTTGGGAAAGGATCTCGGTCGCGTCTTCTCATCATATTGGGCGCTTACGGAGCTAGACAACGGAGCACACGATGCGCCGATGGACTGTGCTCGAAGTTGGCGGCGGGTAGCGCCTACAACGAAGACGACCCGCTACTCGTCAGCTACGAGGGCTCGCCTGTGACTACCTACATATCGGTATCACCTCCTCAGAACATCTGTTGATTTGCGTACAGTTTCACAGTTTGTTCGGCTCCAACTATGGCAGACGGCGCCACCTGGGCTGAACGGAGAAGGCAGAGAGTGGGATCTTCGTTCAGTCTTGAACATCGTCGACCGCGCCGAGAACCGTTTGTACGTACACGTGATGGACTACCTTCCAAAGATGGTTTATCAGGAACCGCAACGGTGAATGCAGGAAGGATTTTAGCAAAAGCGGTTAATTTCTCAATCTTGCAAATCATGAAAACGTATTGACTACTTGCCCAATACTTTGCAAACTGTTCTTAATTGATTTTGCGGACAAACTATGCCAAATCGGCTCGATTGTAAACTGCAAAATCTGCTGAACCTTTTTAATTTCGATTTGAAGGAAACGTAAAGTTTTCTAATTTGTGCTAAGAGACGTTCTTTATCCGTTTCAGCTTCTGGCCAGCGATAGACGACGCCATTCGTCGTGCGGTGGTCGATCGTGGGGTCGAGGTGAAATTCTTGGCGGGGGCGGTCCACTTTCTCTGGGAAACGTTACGCTTTCTGAAGTCGCTCGCCTCATTGGACGGCGTGCATCCAAAGGGCAGCGCAGCCTCCAAGTGGTACCGTGGATACCTCATTACATCAAACCATATACCGTAAATCCTCCAATAAGCGCCCCCCCCCTCGAACAAGCGCCCCCCCCCCTCCAATAAGCGCCCCTTATAGAGGAAGGTTGAAAAAATAAGCGCCCCCCCCCCCCCTCCATAAAGCCCCCCTCCCCCCCTTTTGTTAGTACCAGCAGTACTAGCTAGCTAGCACTACCATATGTGCTCCGTCACCATTCCTAACACAAGATTGGGCTACATATGATGCACTACCACTCAATTCAGGTATTCTGATCAAAAGCTGTACAGGTTCAGCCTCAAATCTATTCAGATGTGCGCAATAATGTGACAACAACGGGGAATTTTGGTGAAATTTTGGCACTCTGGAGGGGTCGAGTTAATAAGCGCCTCCCCCCTCGAATAAGCGCCCCCCCCCCCTCCAATAAGCGCCCCCCCCCCTAGAGGTAGGTTGAAAATAAGCGCCCAGGGCGCTTATTGGAGGATTTACGGTAAAATTGTTTTGTCGCCCGGCCTCAGTCTAGGATTGAATTGACGCGGCGTCAATGCAAACAGGCGACAAAACAATGTACAACAGCGGTCTCCACTTTCAGAAGATCTTGAGAGTTCCGGTGGTTACCCAATTCCAAAAGACCATTGCGAGAGAACGGAGGACGCACAAGAAATTCGTTGTCTCAGAGTCGGCCGTCTTCATTGGTATGAGTCGATTGAGTGCTGAGGACTGACTGCTGTGTTCTTGAGTATAATTCGACCGAGCACGATAAAGCGATCAGAACAAGTGCGATGCTTAAAGCAAGGCATTCTCATTAATGTGGCCTTCTCCATTTGTATCACTGTTCCATTCATCAAGACGATCCACCTCTCTATACTTAATGTTGCATTCTAACACTTGGTAGTGCGGAATTCACAAAAATAACTAAATCGGTCAGTGACTCGAAGCGTAATCAACGAATAGAGTTGCTTGCTACGCCCACTGTTGGACACCCTGCATTCAACTTTATGCACACTGTTCAATAACTGTGCAGCATGCCATTCCAATTGGTGTGCCACTTCTCGACGCAGAATTGGCGCTTCAGAGTAAATTGCATGCCAACAGAATTTAATTGCAGTAATTGTATGTCAAGCGTTGATCGTCTGCAATGATTGATGACACGACATTCTGGCCACGTCCAATTTTGAATTTCAAAGGGCAGGAGTTCCTGCAGGAGTGCAGGAGTCTCTGCAGATGGCTGGGCTAAGCTTCGGAGCAATTTTCCACTGCAGGCACGTCCAACTTGATCGGCGACCACTTCTACGACGACACGGGCGTCGCTCTGGTAGTGAGACAAGGAGGGCCTTCGCACAACCGAACCTTTGTCCAGGACGTCCGAGAGCTCTTCCTTCGCGACTGGCATTCGGACTACGCATACCCACTAGAGACCTTCGTGAAATTGTGCTTGGACGGAGGGGATAGTACGTTCCTCTGCGAGATACCACCTACTGTAGACGAGAAGAGCCGCCTAATTAGGCGGCCGACTGGAGGCCAGAGGCTGGAGGCTTAGACGGCCGCTGATTATGGGCCGACAGCCGTAGACTAGACCAGACTAACGACTTGAAAGGAAACTGTTCGACAAGACGACCTCGTGTCTACTCACGTGTTATATTTGCAGCTTGACATAGCATGGCATACTGAAGAGCATACGTTTGTAGCATACTGAATAGGTTTCAGGGCATTCTGAGCACTTCTATGGCCGATCGTTAGTGAGTCGAACGCATGCGAGTCAACAGATGGGCTTTGCCTCGTTTGCTACCGGTATGCAAACCACTGACGGCGTTAATGCGACGACGACAGAGGGCATCACGAGTTTGACGTTACGTTAGCGACTAGGGACTACCAGGACTCAGGAGGTCACAACAGCAAAGTCACTGTACAGGCACGGATTATCTACCTTCTGGTGGAAGTTGGAGGGGGGGGGGGGGGGGGGGGAGAGGACTACCTGCGTGCCGTACTCACCTAGCCATGTGCCTACCTTCGCAATTCTACGGCGATCTTTGTCTGCATTCTTTCGCCATTGGTACTCACAGCAAAATTTGGTTTTAAAGTGGAGTCAGCACACTTCACAACAGCTGCAGGTGACCACACTGAGGGGATGAGCAGGGCTTTTATTGGCGGTCTGGCTTACAGAGCGTGCAACAAATTTTTAATCGCGATAGTGGCGCGCAGGCACCTGTCGAGGACCGCAGCTTTGAAGAGCTGGAAGAACAGGTCCGTGAAGCAGACGTGGCAGAGCAGGCCGCCGAAGCTGTTGAGGTCGCTGGTCAGATTGACCACAGACGAGGACAGGCGCATGAAGCCAAAGAGGGCGAATCCAACTCTCCTGCCCACCACTCGTTCGTTCTGTCCAACCAGCTGAATGGCAGCGGCCGTCAGGCCGAAGGTAATGAAGACGGCGACGCAGAAGAAGTTCCGTCCCACGGTGCCCACGAGCAGGCCGAGATGGCGTCTCAGGGCCTTCTTTCTTCTGGACAACTCTTCTTCGCTCAGGCCCAGCCCGGAGCCAGAGACAAACTGGGTGTACATGCTGCGAATTCGGCTCGTGTAGACCATCTGCGCCGCGAAGAAGCCTATCAAAGTGATGGTGTGGAGGTAGTGTGGTATGTGAGACAGAATCCTAGGACGCCGGACGTGGTCGTGGAGTGCGGCCTACAGAAGGAAGCCGCTTCCATACAAGAGAATAAGAGGAACGCAACAGGCGCAGGCCAGCGAGAACGGCTTCTGCGTGCCAGATAGACCGGGTCCATCAACGTTGGCCATCGCCAGGGCGCGCTCTCTGGCCAGTAGAAGCACAAGGAGCTGGTTGAAACTGGCCAGCGGGTTGACAATGACGAGGCGATAAAGTTGCGTCGGGTCGACGCTGCTGCTACGACGGTGCCAGAATGGGCAGCTTCGCAAGGCGGTTTTGAGCGCGAACGTCAGATGTGTCGCCTCGGCCAGTCCGGCCACACTGTTGGCGACGTCGGTCAGCGACTCCAGCAGGTGGAGCGCCATGACGTTGCGACTGGCGACGTCTCCCTTCAGTCCTTGGTGGACCATGGCCAGTGCCAGCGTTCCGCCCAACACTCCCAGAGGCGTGAATAGCCAGACGTCGAGGGTGGGCAGCCAATGACGCTCGAGCGAACTTAGACGGCCGTAGTCGCCCCGGCGTTCGGTGTAGAGCGCCAAACCCTTGTAGTCGAAGGCTCGCAGCTGCCTGGCCCACAAGACCAACTGCAGGTCCGTCACGAAGCACCGTTTGAAGGAAATGGAACAGTGGTATTTGGCCGACAGAGAGATGAACTGGCGGAGCCAGAAGTCCAGGGATTCCCCGTCAGAGTCTCTTTTCAGTTGGGCGCGGTATCTGCGCATAAGATAGTCGCCCAGTGGCCACTGGCCCTTGCACTGGTATTCAAGCAGAGCTGAGGAATTTGGCCAGTGGACCACTGAGTCGGCCACACATGAGTGAAGGACGCATTGCAAATGGGCCACGTAATCAAACGTCCTATAAAGGAATCACTGATACAAAACCTTCACTGAACACGTTGCTCATGTCATTCGTTAAGGGCCACATCTGTGGCAACCACTGAATGACGCTTGCTTCTTACCATGTGAGGCCCCGTGGTTTGGTAACGTTGTAGCTGGCCCTATGACGACGCGTTTGACGGAGCCGGACCGCCATCTTTGCGTGAGCAACGATTCTGAAGTCACATTCGGGTTAAGGGATTATCGCAACAATATTAGTACCTAATCTCACATGGGAAAGGCGACGTCGCTGGTGTGAGTGGAGTGAGCTGCAGTGCAAAGTAGCAGCAGGGCCGATATTCCCCAGGTACGCATGGCTACTTGGACTTGCAAGATGGCACGTGGATGGGAAGAATGCACCTTTGACCTCAAGTCTGGAGTGCCCCAAGTTTCGCTGAGAATGAGGTAAAATTGACGAGTCAGTCCTCATCTAGATACGTACTTAGTGCAAAACTCAGAACCTGAGGCGCACTCTGACTTTGGTTAGAGACACGTGAATGCGTTGGTGCTCATGGTTATTTCACGTTGTACTGTGGTTTTGGTTCCACATGTCATTTAAGTTGACATTATCTATCGCTAAAGGAAGCCCGGTCGGGTGCAGTAACTATGGGCAAATAGGCTGCAGAATCTATACGATAGCAGGCCGGCTCCGTTGCTGTGCGGTGCGCTTAAGGAACCGAGACAGCACAGCGTAACGTATGCGTGTAAGTCTACTGTATAACAAGCTTAGAGTAAAAACTGGGTACCCGATGATGGTTGATTGGCATTGTATAGTGTGTCGTGCATTTGAGGAGTATTTCAATATTGTGTCAGAATAGAAACTTGAGCATTTCTTTGGGGAGTATCGCCGCAGTTACCTCGAGTTTCCAAAGACAGTTTGTGCCATTGTTGGGCATTCGATGCCTATATGGTGCATTGGTGGGTACTGATCCATAAATGGATCAGGAATGTTCGCCGCAGGTTCACTTTGGAATGAAGAGGGTCTAAATGGGACGACGCCCTTTTCTTCTGGGTCACAAATCGTATGGTGACGATACCATTATAGCTGTAGATTGCAGAACCGCACAGTGAACAGACTTGCCGCGTTTCGTTTTCGATTGAATAGGTGGCAAAAACATACGTTGCCAGACACATCCATGGAAAAATATTACTGAGTTTTAGCTATTTGAAATTGCCGAAATCTGCCATATTTGAAAAAAACCTTGAAAATATCCCTAATTTTGTGAATTCCAAAATCTGAAACTGTTTCATAATCACTTGACATACTACGGCCGATACATCCACGCAAAGATATTTTGAATTTTAAGTTGTTTGAAATTGTCGAAATTTGGCAATTTTGAGAAAAACCTTGAAAATATCCCTAAATTCATTAATTATAGAATATGAGAACTATTTGCTAAATTGTTGGCAGATTATGCCCGACACAACCATGCAAACACATTCTGAAATTTAAGCTATTTGAAATTGTCGAAATTCGGAAATTTGGCAATACTCTTGAAAATATACCTAATTTCGCTAATTATAAAATCTGAAAGTATTTGTTAAATGCTTGGCAGACTATGCTCCGTACATTCGTGCAAAAAATTTTGAAATTTAGGCTGTTTGAAATTGTCGAAATCTGGGACTTTTGACTATATACAATTTCAAAAATACCCTTGAAAATATCCCTAATTTCGTTAATTATAAAATTTGAAACTATTTGCTAAATACATGGCAGCCTATGCCCGACACAACCATGCAAAGAAATTGTGAAATTTAAGCCGTTTGAAATTGTCGAAATTTGGGAATTTTGACAATACCCTTGAAAATATCCCTAATTTCGTCAATTATAAAATCTGAAAACATTTGATAAATACTTGGCAGACTATGCTCGACACATCCGTGAGAAGAAATTTTGAAATCTAGGCTGTTTGAAATTGTCGAAATTTGGGGGTTTTAGCAAAATCCTTAAAAATATAGTAAATTTCGTTAATTATATTCGCTGAAACTATTTGCTAAATACTTGGCAGACTATCCTTGATACATCGGTGCAAAGAAGTTTTGAAATTTAAGCTGTTTGAAATTGTCGAAATTTGAGAATTTTGACAAAACCCTTGAAAATATCCCTAATTTCGTGAATTCTAAAATCCTAAAATATGTCACAAATTCATCGCGTCTTATGCCCTTTCCATTTAGGCAAAAACTTTGCCGATACGACTTGTAAATAAAAGTGTCATTTTTGACATTTTCATATTTTAATTGAAAATATCTCGAAATAGCGAAATTAGCAACAGAAACGGACAACGGCACGTTACTCAGCGCATTCGACTCCATCGGGTGGCACTAACCGTCATGTCTAGTTGTTCCGGACACACACACGGACACACGGACACACGGACACACGGACACACAAACAGACATTAGCGTCCGTATATATACTCGCCGCCCTGGGTGGCGGCGAAATAATACACCCAGATACCTATCAACGAGTCTTTTCTCCGCGGCATTCAACACTTCAAGCACTTGCAGCTTGGACTCAGCTCAGAGCTGCGACCTCGTCAACCGGCTGACATACTGTGGTTGACGGGACATGACTCAGCAGGACTACTTATGCTAAGCCAAGAGTTTCAATTGAGTATGTCAATTTTTTCGCCGCGCCTCAGCGCATATATGTCACATAGGTGTATAGGTGTATATATGTCACACCCAAAATGCGCAACCACCCAGAAGGCGCCATATGGCGCCTTCTGGGTGGTGGCCACCCAAACTGCGCAATATGGCGCCTTCTGGGTGGTCGCTACCCAAACTACGCAATAGTCGCCGGCCTCTTGTTTCTTTGCATTAAACAGAGACAAGACAGAGTATATTCCTTTCAGTTCAGGCTATGCTTAGGCTCGCCCTGCGCCCACCGTTCACAAGAGTCAGTCGGCGTCGCAGTCTGGCGGGTCGAAGCTTAGGCTTAACGCGACCGGTGACCGACTTCAGGGCGCGCGGAGCGCGCCCTGAAGTTGGTGGTCGCGCTAAGCCTCAGTTTTCGACCCGCCAGGCGCGACGCCGACCGAGTTTTAGTGCAAACTGTAAGTGGGGTGAACACTCCTCCATTTACTTCACCTCCTGCTCAGGCCGGCTGTGCCCCTTCCCTGCTATAGCGCTTCTGGCAGCTTTCACTCATGCGAATTGCGCATCCTGGGTGATCGCCACCCAAAACACGCCATATGGTGGATTCTGGGTAATGACCACCCAGAATGCGCCATATTGCGCGTTCTGGGTGGATTGCGGAAAGTGGGTGTAACATATATACGGTTGACGATGTGTGTCTGTGTGTCTGTGTGTCTGTTCGTGGCACCAAAGTAAAGTATGTGACACATGTGGTCAAGTAGAGTCAAGGTCGCTGAGTACGGATCCGATGTCCGTTTCTGTTGCTAATTTCGCATTTTCGAGATATTCGCAATTAAAATTCGAAAATGTCGAAAATCAACTTTTTCGTCTGATGCGCTAGTCGCGAAATTTCTTCAGAAATGGAAGTAGCACGGACAGCGGATAATTTGTAACACAAAAGGAATTTTTTGTAGATGTGGAATTTAATAGAAATACGCGATTATTTGTCAAAATTGCATAAATTGGCTAAAATACAAAGTCATTTAATGACGAATGTGAATGCAGAAATGGAAGGTCGTATGCCGATAAGAATTCGTGACATAGTTTTGAAATTTTTAAAAATTGCAATTTCGAGATATTTTCAATCAAAATATGAAAATGTGGAAAATCGACTTTTCCACCTGATGATATAGCGGCAAAATTTCTTCAGAAATGGTAAGAGTATAGACTGCGGATAATTTGTAACGCAAGAGAAATTTTTTGCAAATGTGGAATTTAATAGAAATACGTGATAATTTTTCAAAATTTCATAAATCAACAAAATAAAACGTTGTTTTTTGGCGAATTTGAACGCAGAAATGATAAGGCCGTATGCCAATAAGAATTTGTGACATAGTTTCACAGTTTTAATAAATTCCAATTTCGAGATAGTTAGAATTAAAATTTAAGACAATCTCAAAATCGAGACTTTCGTCTGACGGTCAGAACAGCTGTTCATTGATGAATGTGCACTCGGAAACACAAATGCGTACGCTGAAAACAGGAATTCGCTCGCACCAAATTTTTGGCAAATTTTTTGGTTGGATGTGACGTTTTCACACTGGCAGGAAACATCAGATAAACGGCGTCGCATCATGCCGATAACATATAGCGAACGCGGCGATATCACTGAGCTTCAGATCAGCTGTACAGACAACCGTATCGTGAAGGTGCACTTGGCATTAAGGTACCCACATTCTCAAGACACTTTCTCCCGATGCGGCTAACGATGTGTACAAAGTTCACTATACTGTTCACCAACATTTGACAGACACAAAGTATAGGTTGAACTTTTTACACACCCAGCTTGTCGTCACGCCTGAGCCTTCCCAGCCAGTAAATTACAGTGATAAAATTTGACCTCGACAACGGAAACGTCAAGAAATGGTTGTGAACAGCAGACAGACCGCGCCGCGCCACCGTGCATTCGAGACATGTTTAATTTGATTGGCTTGTGTCGCTGCTAATAGCGGAGAAACAAATACGGCTTCTCGTCATTTTCTGAGAGCTTTTCGTTAGCTGCGCAATGGCGCAACTCTTCCCACCGGTGGTAGCAATGTTTTATGAGGATTGCGCCTGTTGTATGTCATATGCAAAGTTGGCGCGCCGAGTTATTTGGTGTTATGTCTCAAGACATGACCAAGACGCGTAAAGTTTCCAACGGCCTTTCTAGGATGGGTGAGGGGGGCGCAGTTGTGGGGGACTTCCGACTACAGGTGATCGAGTCAGTCGACGCTAGAGCAGGGGCCAACATCCACCAGCCGACTCAAGCTACAGCAACTAAGAGAAACGTTCGAAAATACCTTTGCTTGTTGCTGTTGTGAAATTCTTGTTGTTACTTGCTCACATGTGCCGTTGCAAATCGAAGAGAATTCACGGCATTCTGAGTACGGTACTTTTATTGTGATATGTAGATACCCAATATTTCTGCGTGTCAACAGCGCATGCCAGGCAGCGGCGGCGCGAATGCGACGACGACAGAGAGGGCCGTTTGTTGTTCGCCGCGCCGTCTCTACTACTGGAATACTACTACTCACTGCGGTCTACTTACACTCTACTCGTTGCACAGTCCATGTCTGGCCACCTATGTTCCCAGTGTGACGAAGTTTCGAGTGAACCAGACGCCTATAGTCGCCGTGTAGCAACAACAAGAAGACAGCAGCATCATCACAACCAAATGTTCGATAAATCGGAAACGATTGCCGAGGCGACGTTTCGTACGGGAGGCTGGAGCAGCTGCTGCAGCAGTCTCTGAGCACGACGGCCACCTTCGAAGGCGCCAGCAGTGAGCGCATCGGCCAGATGCAGGGATTCCTCTCGAGGTACAATACATAAACATACCGTAAACACTCCAATAAGGGCCCCCGCCCCCCTGTTCCATCGTTCTGCGGCAGGCCCTCATTGGATCAGCAGAAGGGACAACTTGGAAGATTTATAGGGACGTAGGCTATTTGGCAGGGAAGCCAGCTCTCACTCATACGGTAGCGCGAGCGAGCTCGTTGTAGCAGCTTGCAGGATTGTCAGAGTGCGCTTGGAGTGGTCCGAGACAAAGCAGGGGGATCTGCCCAAGACGGTGGTGCTAAAGATTCCGGGCAAGAAGCTGTGGGAGGAGCTGGGAGAAGTCTTGGTGGAGGTGAAGGAGATGATTGAGAAGTTCAAGGGCATGGAAGCTATCGTTGCCCAGGTGCGTTGTCGCTAGAGTGCAACTCTACATGCTACGCCTGCAGTGTTTTCAGTTTTGCCTGGTAGTGTGGAAGGCCGATCGGTCACAACTAGAAGTTTCTAACTGCTTACGTACTGAGTCGCTGCAGATGCAGCGATCACATACTGTAGATATAGCGGGGCTCAAATTTATATGTTAGCCGTCTTGGGTAGTTGCTGCAAACTCCTATATGCGTACATAACGGCATGAGCTCATATCAGGTGTACAGTAGCTAAGCTACAACTCGATTCCCATCCAGCCATCGATTCCAGGCCCACAACACGGAGTGCGCCTTCTATCGCTACGCCCGAGGGCACGAGGAGACCTTGAAGATACCGAAGTGCTACTTCATAGAAGAGGCGGACGAGTCGAAGAAGCGGCCAGGATTTCTTGTTCTGGAAGACCTCACGGAGGGTGGCGGTTACGTCAAGCATATGTACGAGAGGCCCGGCTTGCCCCTGCTCAAAGATGTGAGCGCCGTCGTCGTCGTCGTCGTCGTCGTCGTCGTCGTCGTCGTCGTCGTCGTCGTCGTCGTCGTCGTCGTCGTCGTCGTCGTCGTCGTCGTCGTCGTCGTCGTCGTCGTCGTCGTCGTCGTCGTCGTCGTCGTCGTCGTCGTCGTCGTCGTCGTCGTCGTCGTCGTCGTCGTCGTCGTCGTCGTCGTCGTCGTCGTCATTGCTCCTGCAACTGATTGTAGATCGCTGCCGCGCTGGCCGCCTGCCACGCCTTCTCCTTGTTGAACGGGGGCTGGGAGGGCGAGTTCGGCATGACCTACGCGGAGATCATGATAGACAATCGGGAAGCTCTGAATGAGCACAGCATCGTCGAGATCGAGACTATGCAGCTGAAGTTCGCAGACTACTTCTCCAAGGAGACGATAGAGAGAATGAAGGACTTCCTGGACGCGGACAAGCACCTGCTCTACGCTCTCAAGGTGCAGATTGCAGAAGAACGCGACGACATGGGAACACTGGGATTTGTTGCACTCGTGAATTTGTTGCACAATCGACTAGAGGCGATATACACTGTTGGTCTCCCCTTTTGATGCCACAGTAGCTAACCACTTTTGTCCATTGTCCAGGAGCACGAGAGAATGGGAGTGCCGCCGGTGTTGGTGCAAGGGGACTTCTGGATCAGCAACGTCGTCGTCAGAAGGGACGAGGAGACGGGAGAGGAGCGTCTGCTGGCCATCATCGATTGGCAGGTCGCCAACTCTGGATGCCATCACTGAGTGCGATGACGTGACAGCCCTCTATCTCTGAAGATCTGCCATCCCGGCTCCACAGGCGAGGACATGGCTCGCTTCCTGTGCAGCTCCGTCAACGGCCAGCTGCGTCGCGAGCACACGGCCGAGCTTCTTCGCCACTATCACGCCTGCCTCAAGGAGGAGCTCAGGGAGGGAGGCATGGTGGAGTGCCCCTTTAGTCTAGAGCAGGTCGTGGACGCTTACAGGTGCGCAGCAGTGAGCAGGAGTGAAGCAACTCATACCTTCAAGGTGTGGGATATTCCAGGCGCCTTTTCAAGTTCGGCACGCTGCTGTCAGCGAGCGGCCTGCCACAGATCGCTGCCCAAGACATCTTGTTAGGAGAAGAGCCGGCGGCGGCGCGTCACGAGCTGTTGGACAGAAGCAAATGCCTACTGGAAGACCTCTTTGCCATCGAGGACGGCCGTCCACTGCCTTGGTAGAAACGAAGATCGAAAGGCGCAGCGAGACTGCATTGTCTAAGCCTGCCTGCGACGGAAGTGCCAAACAAATTACCGTACATAGGTCATTCTACAAACAGCAACTCCCGCGAGTTGCTCGCTGTCAGTGTTGTAGCGCGCATACTTTCGAGGTTGGCTGAGGAGAGGGGTCATTTTAGTGGTCATGCATCCTCGATTCAACCTCTTGTGCATATTCACTGACCTTTGCACTTAGGGCACTTGGTTGTTCCATGAGACACCAATCAACTTGCCAGACTCTTGTGACACAATCAAACACAGAGTATCCTGCTCCACTCACAGATGAGAAATTACGACGAAGTGAAGAACGTCGAGTGTTCGCAATCTTCGTATTTTACCGCACAATTTTCCCCGCAGAAAAGACTGATTACTGGCAACGCCTTTACTCGTCTTTTCGACCCAGACGCAAGGTGGCGACGGCTAATGCACGAAAACGGCCGAAATGCTACCCATCCCTGCAACAATGTACCTTGCAAGACCATTTGCACAGTCTACTTTCGTCTACAAGATACCTCTGAGGACGCTTGCTTACGTCAGCCTTTTGCTGAGACGCACTAGCGAAATGTGTTACTGATCTTTCTGCAGTTGCTCGCTCCGTTTGCACCTCTGACGCAAATGGTTGATGAGCTTATGGGCGTGGAGTGAGTGTGTTGGCTGTAGGTTGCACACGCATGCGCACACCCCTATCTAACAAATCCCCTACGAAACTGATAACTCTCTCTAGCTAGTTAGTCACTCGCACGCTCGGTTAGTGAACGCGGACGACTCTATTGTGCCCACTTCTCACAGAGGTCGTCTGTTGCTGAAGAGGAGTTGACCTCACTCATTAATCCCTGACTCTCTGACCTAAGAACAAGGAAATGCCGACGCGAACGCTCCTGCAACTTTCTCTGTTCGTTGCTATTTTACTTAGCGGTGTGATAGGACTGCTCGAACAAGATGTCATTCACTTCGCGGGAAAGGAGTTTCGCAGAAGTCAACTACCGAAACTGGTCGACGCCAACGAAGAGTACTCCATCGTCGCTACAAACGACGAACAGGAATTTGCCACAGTGAGGAATGTGCCACAGTCCCACGACTGCCTAGCGTTCAATAACATACTAAAATTCTGGTTTTCTCCAGCTTATACTGACCAATATACTATTCGCGGGACGGCGGGTCCAATCCTTCCAAGCCATAACAGATCCGGACACGGGATTGACTTCATACGCTGTCATCTTTATCAGAGAGGATGGCCCTGAATTCAAGTTTCTTGCTGATCGCTTTGGCAACGTGAGGAACATAGCTGAATTGAAGGATAGAGCCAGGCAGCTGGGAGAGCAAGGTTACGCCATCATGGAAGTTCGACCTGTGAGATAACCGCCGGTCGTCGTCGTCGTCGTCGTCGTCGTCGTCGTCGTCGTCGTCGTCGTCGTCGTCGTCGTCGTCGTCGTCGTCGTCGTCGTCGTCGTCGTCGTCGTCGTCGTCGTCGTCGTCGTCGTCGTCGTCGTCGTCGTCGTCGTCGTCGTCGTCGTCGTCGTCGTCGTCGTCGTCGTCGTCGTCGTCGTCGTCGTCGTCGTCGTCGTCGTCGTCGTCGTCGTCGTCGTCGTCGTCGACGTCGTCGTCGTCGTCGTCGTCGTCGTCGTCGTCGTCGTCGTCGTCGTCGTCGTCGTCGTCGTCGTCGTCGTCGTCGTCGTCGTCGTCGTCGTCGTCGTCGTCGAGTGTGGTACACAGTCTGAACAACCAACACATCAGAGTCGTCTCCTTGGAGGTGAATCCTTTGTGAGCATGTATCAGAAGAACAAGGACGTCAAAGTGGTCATTCAAGAGGGTGTTCCAACCCCTCCTCCTGAAACCTTTGGATACACGCTGGTCGACGTCCATGGCTACTACACTGCAGAGGGCGAACTGACGCATCTCAGCGTCTGGCAGAATCCGGGAATTTACCCGAAAGAGCTGAGATATGCTTACTCCGTCGCTATAGAGCGCTGCATGGACCTTGACGAGCGACTGAAACACGAGGGATACATCGCTGTGAAGTTTCAAGTCTACGGAGGAAGAAACAGTGATGGAGTGTTCTGTAGTGGTATTTGGGTTCCCAACGATGGTTACAAACAGAGTATCATCACAACAAGCGCCTCTCCACAAGAAGTGAATAAGAAGATGAGCTCGTTCCAAGGATTTGGAATTTCACCGAGGTGAGTAACATTGCAGGTACAATAGCAAGCCCAGAGCCAATGGTTTGGAAGCTGGGTGGGTGGGGGGGAGGGATTAGCCAAAGGGCTCCTTTGGGAGCGAGTGGGGCGGGTGTGAGGTGGCGCGTAGTTGGGGGGGGGGGGGGGGGGGTGGCGGTTGACGGGGGGGGGGGGGGTAGGGAGGGAGAGGAATTGGGGGGGGGGGGGGGGGGGGGGAGAGTGGATCCGTCTCACCCAGTTTTATTTCAGATCCATTAGCATGCATCCCAACCCGGATGGGTCTATCACCTACTATGTATTGTGGACTGGCGCATACTACTCACATCCCCTAACTCCTCCTCTGTGGGGCGAAGGCGATCCCATCCCAAAATCATACTTCCCAGGCTCAGATCAGGGATTCACCGAAAACGATTTACAAATGATCGATGCAGTTGTGGGAAACTTCATGAAGCAAAACCAAGTGCCCGCCTATACGTTAGCCATTGTTGTGGGAGAGGAGCTCAAATTCGCTGCCGCCTATGGCAAGAGCAATGTGGAGGTAGGTGCATTTTATACCAGAATCTTCATTAAATGCAAAGTTTAGTTGCACATGCATGCTCTGAATTATGACTTTAGCAAAACATCCCAGTGAAGCACAGCGACCTTTTCCAACCGGCGAGCATAGCGAAGAGTATGATGTCAGTGACACTCTTTCGCCTCATTGAATTGGGCCTTATCCCATCGATCACTGCGTTCGTCTTCGGTCCCAATGGACTTCTGGGAGAGAAGTGAGTGCTAAATTGCTTGCCATAAGTCTGAGGTTCCCATGTGAATAGGTACGTTGAAGTGTACTATTGTGTGTGTGGCTTGTATTCCAGATACGGCAACCCTCCATATCCTCCAAACGTGTTGGGCATCCAGTTGAAACATCTGCTTGACCACACCGGCGGCTGGGGAAGGCCTCCAGATCTGGCCTTTATGCCACCCGAGCTGACTCACTTGCCCGACGAGCAATTCATCAATGAAGTCCTGACGCGATTCGAGCCAAGCGGCCCACCAGATACATTCTGGATGTACTCCAATTTCAACTACAGGTGAATACGGTCTCTCACTCTGAAGACTCCACCTGAATTCCCCTGTACAATCCAACACCGAAGCTTCAGGCTGGCGCAAATAGTGGTGGAAACCGTGACCCGCTTGCCGTGGGAGAGGGTGATAGAGGAGCTGGTGTTTAAACCCGCTGGAATCGACAAGAGATACGACGTTGAAACAGGGCGATGGGACGAAAGGAGAGGAAATGCGGTCCAATTCAACGCCAAAAACCTTCCCATTCTAGACGTCTATTCCTGGCCAGTGTACACCCACTGGCAGCCCGCTGGAGGCTGGCTGCTCAGTGGAGTGGACTTGATTCGATACCTGGTGAGAAGGAAGATGCCTGTATGCACTCTGCAACTGCAACATTCCAGCAGCGACTTTGCACGTGTGACGGAAGCCACCACCCCATCCACCTTGATATTGCACATAGGTTATAGGTACCAAGTGTTCAATTCAAGTTCAATTGGTAGCCTATTCAAGATCAGGATTTGATTCAAGATTTGAAAGACAGCGTAGCGATTCGCCGCGTAACACTTCAAGGTTCGAGTGGACGGGCGCAACCGGAAATATCCGGACATCCTGACCGAACCATCCCTTCACGAGATGCTCACTCCCTCCGACTACTCATTAAACAACATCACTCTTCCCGGTGAGCATATATCCATTCTGCCGCACACCGAAACTAACCTACTGGTTTCGTATAGACTCATCTACAGCGCGTCAGAGCTGTGCTTATCGAAAGGATGCTGAGTCTGTTTGGGCAGTTTACAGGCGTGCCACCAGGCGTATTGGGTTACGCCAAGGGCTGGTCAATCAACCAGGCTGGCATCCTGATCACCGATCCTTCGATAGACGTCTGGAAGGGACACTGCCACGATGGATCGCAGGCGGGACTGGCCTGGTTCGGTAGTGGCGAAGACGGCATCGAAATGGTTGGTGGAGATTTCAATTCGAAATTCTTAGGAAATTCCATAGTACACGTACTATGGAAATTCCAAGTTACATATGTCGTTGTTCGCAAGTTATGTCGTTGTGTGACGTTAGACTTGCCCTGCGCAGCGTTTGTCAGCCAACTTGATTTAGCAGAGATGTCGATCGGCTGGTTTTCAGGTTGGAATGATCAGCAACGTTATCAACGCTATCTTCGACGTCATCAGTCCGACGTACTACATCCACAACCACCTGGAGAACGGATGGCCTGATCATGACCTCTTCGAAAACCTGTAGAGAATTGAAGAGTTTCAAGGGCACTGTAATCAAAGGTGTACCTATGCTTGAGCGTACGGCGTGCGTACTGACGAATCGGATGCATTTGAATCTTGTCTCCCTTCGACTCTAAGATGCCTATGACCAGTGACAGAGTCAGACGAGCGTGAGTGAGGTAAACTTTAGTAGGAACGACCTATCCTGCACAATGAGTTGCGTGCCTCTATCCAACGGTAGCTTGTTGCCCAGAGTTCAAACCGACGTGGCTGGGTACCGTAGCTGCAAAATTTCGAAAACAGTTTTTGACCAGATTATAGCGAACTGTGTTTGCGTCATCCAGCACCACCCACGCTTGCGCCTTCCACGAAGCGCGCACATGTACGTGTTTCAACTTTGTCGCCGCATGTGACGGAGTGACGTATCAGTGGGCAAAACAGCCTTGAAATAGATTCGGCCGACCGCTTCGTCGAACGGTGGAAAAGGCGGAAGGAACGCGCCTCGTGTCACAACTTGCGAAACTCCGCTTCACTACCTTTCACTGCTTCCGAGCGAAAGCAAACACAAAACAAGCTTTGTCTAAAAACTGTGGCACCACGTTGGCATCAGTGTAAACTTGAGAGCGTGTGCGCTATAATGTGCACTGGATAGTGAGGTGCCACTAGACATTTAGTCGACAATCTGGTGGGGGTATCGTCGCAATTGGTCTTGGATTTGTTCGTGGCACCTGATCCACATATGGATCAGAAGAATCGCCGCAGGCACACTTTGCGCTTATAATTGGGGCACCTGATCCATAAATGGATCAGAGAAATTCGCCGCAGGCACACAGTGCAATAAAAGCGTCTAAATGAGACGACGCCCTATTGAAAAGTGTATAAATGGGACGACGCCCGATTAAAAAGGGTATAAATGGGACGACGCCCTATTCTTTTGGGCTCAGGGACCGACGCATCCACACAAAGATTCATTGAAGTTAAGCTGCTTGAAATTGTCGAAATTGAAATTCTGACAAAAACCTTGAAAATATATCTAAATTCTTTAATTATAAAATCTAGAACTATTTGCTAAACACTTGGCAGACTATGCCCGACAGAACCACGCAAAGACAATTTGGAATTTAAGCTATTTGAAATTGTCGAAATTTGAGGATTTTAACAAAAATATCAAAAATTTCGTTAATTAAAAGATCAGAAACTATTTACTAAACACTTGACAGACTATGCCCAATGCATCAACGCAAAGACATTGTGAAATTTAAGCTGTTTGAAATTGTCGTAAATTGGGAATTTTGACAAAACCCTTGAAAATATCCCTAATTTCGCTAATCATATTCGCTGAAACTATTTGCTAAATACTTGGCTGGCTATGCTCGATACATTCGTGCAAAGAAATTTTTAAATTTAAGCTGTTTGGATTTGACGAGATTTGGGAATTTTGACAAAACCCTTAAAAATATCCCTAATTTCGTTAATTATAAAATCTGAAACTATTTGATAAATACTTGGCAGACTATGCTCGATACATCCGTGCAAAGAAGCTTTGAAATTTAAGCTGTTTGAATTTGTCGAAATTTGGGAATTTTGACAAAACCCATGAAAATATCCCTAATTTCGTTAATTATAAAATCTGAAACTATTTGATAAATACTTGGCAGACTATGCTCGACACATCCGTAAAAAGAAATTTTGAAATTTAAGCTGTTTGAAATTGTCGAAATTTGGGGATTTTGACAAAAACCTTGAAAATATCCCTACTTTCGTGAATTCCAAAATCCGAAACTATGTCACAAATTCATCGCGTCTTATGCCCTTTCCATTTCAGCAAAAACTTTCTCGATACGACTTGTAAATAAAAGCGTCATTTTGGACATTTTCGAATTTTAATTGTAAATATCTCGAAATAGCGAAATTAGCAACAGAAACGGACAACGGCGCGTTACTCAGCGCATTCGACTCCATCGGGTGGCACTAACCGTCATGTCTAGTTTTGTGACACACACACACACACACACCCACAGAAACACACACACACGAACAGACAATAGCGTCCGTATATATACTCGCCGCCCTGGGGGGCGGCGAAACAAAAGGCGGGCTGCAGTATCAAGTGAAAACGTGCTGCTGCCGCCAGAGGTGGGGGGGGGGGGGGTGGTTGGGGGAGGGAATAGTTGCGAATCTGGAGGAGGGCAGTAGGCGTAATTTTTGTCGCCAAATATTAATTACGTGGCAAAAGACTTCTCCCAGAGGTAGAAATCAATTAGTGATATAATTCCGCGACTGTTCTTTGTTCTACTGGTCAACCCCATTCGCGTCGCGTTTGGATTACGGTACTTCGTACTGTGTCGGTTTGGTCCAGGAAGAAACTCTGAAAACTCTGAAAACTCTGAATTAATTCTGCACGCTGGCGAAATAACGTAGAATTTACAAAAATTGGCCGCAACTTCTGGAGGACCACTAATTGTGTTGACAGCCTACGTAGTGGCCGTCCCGAATGCTGACAACCCTCTGGCCACCTATCCTACACCCTACACATTTCGGGAGAACGTCTCATGTGTGTACCTATGCTCTTGTGCATTTCTAGATAGGAGAAGAAGGAGAAGCATGTGCGTCCACCAGAGCTGCCTTCACCTGGGCATGTCCGGCTGCCTGTACTTGATCACCGTCCCCCTCTACCTTCTCCTTCTCTTCACCATAGTCCGGGCGCGCCCCAAGAACAAGCGCCTTCGCTCGCCCTTCTACACCTTGTGCATCAGCCTCGGGGTCTCGGACATCCTGGCGGCGCTGGTCAACTGGCTCGACATTCGCATTCGCCAACTGGGGGTGCTCAGAAGCGCGTACCAGAGGCTGGAGCCGGTCACCAGCTACACAACCGTCCCAGTGGGACATTGGTTACCCATGTCCCAGATGGCTGGCATCACGCTGCTGACTCTCTACAGGTTCACGGGAGTAGTTCTGCCGCGCAGACACAGACAGGTGGGAGACATGCGTCTAGGGGGGGGGGGGGGGTGGGGGTGGTGGAAGGCCTTTTGCCCCCCGCCCCCCGTTCCCGGGGCCATAGACCCCCTCCCCCTGGGGGTCCTATACATCCCCCCCCCCCCCTCCCTTTGGCCGGTTGGCGCTTACACGTTGATTAGAGCACGAACATTCAAGTACCGTGCAACGAAACAGGTACTCTAACCCAGTCAAAATCCGCCCCCCCCCCCCCTTCACTACGTACAATTCTGATTACTGTTTGGTGCACATGACTTCTTCGCAAGACTATTTGTTTCTTGGCAAGTTCCTAGTACCGTACGTGCAACGTCAAACCAGTACTCTAATGCAGCATCGTACATGTTCTTGCTATTGCAGCTCTGGAAGCCAAACGTCACTGTCGGCATCGCCGTTCAGTATCTTCTGCCGCCGCTGCTCTACGTTCCACAGATGGGCATCCAGCGCTGCTCGTTCGAGCCCCTCTCCAACGCTTCCCAGTACCTGTCTCTGACGTACCACAGTCCCCGGAGCCAGCGGATCATATTCCTCACGACTTCTTCCTTCGCGGCACTGAATTTTCTCTCCTCCGCAACAATGTTGGCCGCCATGTTCTTGGCGCTACGACGTCGGCACTCGGTCCAGGTTAGCGTTTCGAATAGACCCTCTGTTCTGTTCAGTTTCAGTTAGAATTGCGACGGCGTTGTTTCAGTTTTAACCTCCAAAATATCACAACAATGCCATAGAGAACACGCGTGCGTTTCTGCATTTTGTAATGCATTTCGCTTCTGCATTTTAGCATTGCATTCTTTTACATTTTGACAACTTGGCTTCCTCCTGCAATAATTTGTGCCAAAGTTTGAACCAAGTATCCACCTTGGTAGCGAAATTTGCAGAAAATCTTTGTGAACTTTCAAGACCAAATAACTGAAACTAAACAGTGAGTTTCAGTTTCAGAATTCAGTTATGACTTCCGTGAGAGTATGTAGTTTCAATTCAGTTTTAGTTTGATTAGCTGATTGTAACTGACACTGAAATTGAAGCTAGCCAAACTTTCTATTGGCCACCCTCTTCCAGACGGCCCGACTGAAGCTGGGTGTGGCAGCCGGCGCCGCGTTCGCCATCTACTCCGTGGCCATGGCCTTCCTAGCGCGGGTACTTCTCACCGGCGACTTCCAGAGCAACTTCGCCTTCTACACCCTGGGAATAGACCTGCTGACGCTGACCAACCCTTACGTGGTGCTGGCCGGCAGCGCCGACTTGAGAGGCCACTTCCTGGCCTATTTGGGATCCGGCAGGCGAGAGACCACGACAGGCCAAAGCCCAGGGATCGTGCTGATTGGCGGCGGCGATCAACCTGCGCTCCCGCTGAAGACGTCGTTCCCGCAGTTGCACTAGGTACCCCAGTTCGGCCGAACTCGGTTCTGTTGATTGCGTGTGCTCGCCTACTTCTTAAAAAACGTCGAGCGTCCTAACTTCGAAGAGGGCTGTTGCCTTGTCCATTTGGTGACGGTCATCTTTTCGAGCAGAAGACGGCGATTGACTGGCATATCAGGCGATGGCCGTCTAGACGGTGACTGACTGCAACGTCGCTACTTGAATTAATGAACGATTTTGGGCTATCCTGTACAATGAATTTATCAGACCATTTATCAGACAGTACAGCACACACTTATTCAATTTTCAATTTGTCACCTCGCTGAGTCGCAGACCTTTATCAACATTACTTTGGGTGCACGGGCGTCGCTCCCAAGCCAGAAACAGTGACTGCTGCCATCGCGTGAGCGTGAGATGGCTTACCTGAGGTGTTATCCGCTTACGAATTATTAACTTTCCTCGTGTCGCCTAGCCACGCACCTGAAAGGCGCACGTTCGTACATACCTGCTGTGCTTTGCCGATAAAACAAGACACAAACAGGCGCACTAGAGTTCTCTTAGCCTTGTGCGTTGTGTGTCTAACATAACCAGCAATGTCTCTAAGAACGACTCTCCAACTCTCCTCGCTGTTTGGCGTCTTACTCGGTTGCACCTTGTGTCAGCTCGACCAAGATGTCATTCACTTCGCCGGTAGGGAGTTTCGCAGAAGTCAACTGCCGCAGCTGCTCGACGCCAACGAAGAATACTCCATCGTCGCCACCAGCGATGAGACGGAGTTTGTCACGGTAGCCGACGTTGACCACGATTCAGTGTGTTGTGTGAAGAAGAGTCGGCTAGCGCACACTTCGCCCCATTTTGTTCGCAGCTTCTCATCACCAATCTTCTCATAGCGGGGAGGCGAGCCCAGTCGCTCCAATCCATAACTGATCCAGAGACGGGCGCCACATCGTACGCTGCCATCTTCGTCCGCGAGGAGGGACCGGAGTTCAAGCTTCTTGCAGATCGGTTCGACAATGTGAGAAATGTCGCTGAACTGAAGGACAGAGCCAATCAGTTGGGGGAGCAAGGTTACGTCATCATGGAAGTCATACCGGTGAGTTTCCGGATTTCAGCTTCTGCAAAGGGTTGCAGAAACAAAGTCTCTGAGAGTTCAGAGCCGCTTATTCGGCGCTGAGACGTTCGTAAGCCTCTATCAAAAGAACAAGGACGCCAAAGCAGTGATTCAAGAAGGCGTTCCAACACCTCCACCAGAAGCTCTGGGATACACGCTGGTCGACGTCCACGGCTACTACACGGCACGAGGGAGAGCTGACGCACCTCAGCGTCTGGCAGAATCCGGGAATTTACCCGAAAGAGCTGAAGTTCTCTCACCTTATTCCAATAGAGAGTTGCATGGAGTTGGACGAGCGAATGAAGCGCGAGGGATACATCGCTGTGAAATTTCAAGTCTATGGTGGTAGGGGCAGCGATGGAGTGTTCTGCAACGGCATCTGGGTCCCCAACACCGATCACAGGCAGAGCATTATCACGACGAGCGGCTCGCCCCAAGAGATCGTGAGCAAGATGGCGTCTTTCCAAGGATTTGGGATTACTCCGAGGCAAGCGAATTTTGCTGTGCTGCAGGCAGATGGACTCTACTGGAGTTGTGGATCTTCCTCAATGGAATGCTTGCAGAAGCATCAGCATGCACCCCAACCAGGATGGAACGGTCACTCACTACGTTCTGTGGACAGGAGTCCACTACTCCTACTCTCCAACCCCTCCATTGTGGGGAGAAGGCGACCCAATTCCAAAGTCATATTTCCCTGGCTCCGACAAAGGTTTCACGGAGAATGATCTAGAGATGATCGATGCGACCGTTCACAACTATATGAAGCAATATCAAGTGCCCGCCTATACGCTCGCTATTGTAGTTGGAGAGGAGCTGAAATTCGCCGCCGCCTATGGCAAGAGCAACCTGGAGGTGTGTACGTACATGTACACTGTACAGTACAACTATCGAATCGAACTGCAGTTACTGCTGCAACAGACTGCTGCAGACTACTATTATTTCAGAACCGTCATGCCCACGCTAAACAGTCAAAACTGGAGTTGTCCACACTCTGCCTATATACCCTTCAGTGTTTCAGGAGAACGTCCCAGTGAAGTACAGCGACCTCTTCGGGGAGCATAGCGAAGAGTATGATGTCAGTGACACTCTTTCGCCTCATTGAATTAGGCCTAATCCCGTCGATCGCAGCGCCCGTCTTCGGTCCCAACGGACTTCTGGGAGAGAAGTGAGCGAGCCGATCCAATGCATGCATATGTAGAAATTTCATAGAAATATTGATTGTCAGTTGGCTTTGTCGCAGTCACTGTAGGTTACGCATGTTTCTGACGTTTGTCAGCGTGACGCATCTTAGTCGTCTCTCATAAAACTTTGCCAGGCCAGTGAGAGCAGGGATTACGCTGCAGCAGCCAAACCCACGAATCACATGTTGACATTTACCAGATACGGCGACCCGCCCTATCCACCCAGCGTGTTGGGCATCCAGTTGAAACATCTGCTCGACCACACAGGCGGCTGGGGAAGGCCTCCAGATCTGGCCTTTGAGCCTGCCGAACTGACTCAGTTGCCTGACGAGGAGTACATCAATGAAGTCCTGGCACGATTCGTTCCGAGCGGCCCACCGAACACATTCTGGATGTACTCCAACTTCAATTACAGGTGCGTTTTCCTACGTACTGTCATTGGTGTCCGCTCCGCTCTACAGTCAACACCATTCCACTCCACTGAAGCCAGCGCCGCTGCAATCACAGGTAGCAAGCCATCCGACTCCCCACCACTCCAGTGCCTACCTCCATTCGTTCCTTCCGCTCTGCTGAATTTATCCATTCCACTGCACTCCACTGCATTCCTCTCCAGTGCACCTCACTAAACTTCACTCCACTCCAACTCCCAGTTTACCTTAGCTTCAGGCTTGCCCAACTGGTGGTGGAATCAGTCACTCATTTGCCATTCGAGAAGGTGATAGAGGAGCTTGTTTTCAAACCCGCTGGAATCGACAAAACGTACGACGTCGAGACTGGAAAATGGGACGAAAGGAGAGCGAACGCGGTCCAGTTCTACGCTAACAACCTGCCAGTGATGGACTCCTACTCCTGGCCACTGCACACCCACTGGCAGCCGGCTGGAGGATGGCTGCTCAGCGGAGTGGACTTAATTCGATACTTGGTATGAGAGCACAGTTTGTTTGTTTGGCGTGCAGCAAGCAATAATGGCACATGGCGAAACTGCCCAACATTTCCCAGGAGCATGCGAATCGCAGTCACTGCCTATAAAGCATGTCAGAAGACACAACTTGCAGGTCAGAGTGGACGGCCTGAATCAGAAGTACCAGGACATCCTGTCCGAGCACTCTCGGCTCGAGATGCTCGCACCTTCTGAATACTCGCTCAGCCACGTCTTCATACCAGGTTGGGTTAGCGTAGTCGGAAACAATCATTTGTAGTCGGGGTGGTTGTAAGTTACGAATGCATCTCATGCGTCTTCGTTTCCCAGGGGTGCCCCCAGGAGTCATGGGCTACGCCAAGGGATGGGAGATCAATCAGGCTGGCATTCTGGTCACTGACCCTTCGATAGGCGTCTGGAAGGGCTACTGTCACAGCGGAGGCCTGGCCGGACTCGCCTGGTTCGGCAGAGGAGAGGACGGCATCCAGATGGTGGGTGAAACGGTGTTACGTATGTACGTTGTGTCGACGTGAAAAGTATCTGTGGCGTTTACGTCAGGTGGGCATGATCAGTGGGCGGATCAACGCCATTTTCGACGTTGTCAGTCCGACCTACGCCATTCACAACAATCTGGAGAACGGCTGGCCCGATCACGACCTCTTTGAGAACCTGTGATTGCTTGCTAGATGTCTTGCTTTGATTGAGGGCTTGCGCGTTACCGAAAATCCTCCAATGAGCCCCCTCTCTTCGTCTGGCTGCATTGCCGAGCATGTAGAGCAGCGCAGAGCAAGTTCGGACGGAAAGGGGAGGGAGCTAGCTCATCAGACCAGGACAAGGCCCAACTCAGTGCAAGTGCATCATCACACTTTGACAACGGACAACGCTTGAGTGCCGTGCCGTGAACCTACTCCTACTTTAGCAGTGTGAAACTGAGATAAGCCACCAAGAACTAATTCTATCAGCGAAATGCTTATAGGCGTCGTAAACAATACGCCCCATAAGCCGAAGCCTCTTAACTGTTGAATCACTCGTGCGTTACGTCGACGGGCGACATTCGACTGATAATGGAACGCAATACGCCCGAGCACGCATGTACATAAGTTGGCCCGCGCCATGCGCTCCGCACTGTTGCTCTCTGGCGAATTTTAGCAATGTTGCGGCGAACCTCCTTTGAACTCGCCATCTTATGCGCTATCGTCTGCTGCGCGGCGAGTCAGCTGGACGAAGATGTCATTCACTTTGCTGGAAAGGAGTTTCGTAGAAGTGAACTGCCGAAACTGCTCAACGCCAACGAAGAATATGCCATCGTCGCCACCAACGATGAAACGGAGTTTGCCACGGTAGGCTATTGTAGAACTTGTGGGATAGCGTGATCAGTAGATGCCGATTTTCGAAGCAAACATGTGTGAAATCGTCTCTACAGCTTCTCCTTACCAATCTATTGGTGGCCGGCAGACGTGTGCAGTCTTTCCAAACCATTACCGATGAAAACGCTGGACTAACTACGTACGCTGCCATATTCACAAAAGAAGAAGGACCCGAATTCAAACTCCTTGTCGACCAATCCAATAACGTAAGGAACGTCGCCGAACTGAAAGATAGAGCCAGGCAGTTGGGAGAACAAGGCTACGTTATCATGGGAGTACGACCGGTGCGCTGACTGTCCTCCTCCTCCTCGTCGTCGTCGTCGTCGTCGTCGTCGTCGTCGTCGTCGTCGTCGTCGTCGTCGTCGTCGTCGTCGTCGTCGTCGTCGTCGTCGTCGTCGTCGTCGTCGTCGTCGTCGTCGTCGTCGTCGTCGCAAACGATATTATTAGGATGTGTTCACAGTGCAAAATTTCAGAGCCCATTCTTTGGAGGCGAATCCTTTGTGAGCCTTTACGAAAGGAACAAGGACGCCAAAGCAGTGATTCAAGAAGGCGTTCCAACACCTCCACCTGAAGCTCTGGGATACACGCTAGTGGACGTCCATGGCTACTACACCGCAGAGGGCGAGCTGACGCACCTCAGCGTCTGACAGAACCCTGGCATTTACCCGAAAGAGCTGAGATTTGCCTACTCCGTTCCAATAGAGCGTTGCATGGAGTTTGACGAGCGAATGAAGCGCGAGGGATACATCGCCGTGAAGTTCCAAGTCTACGGGGGAAGGGGAAACGACGGTGTGTTCTGCAGCGGAATCTGGGTCCCCAACGATGACAACAAGCAGAGCATTATCACAACGAGCAGATCGTCGCAAGAATTGGATGGCGGCATGCGCTCATTCCAGGGCTTTGGAATCTCTCCAAGTTGTGTGCAGTTTGGGAGACCTACATAGCATGGTTTAGAAGACTATTCACTCTCTCCTCCTTCTTTTCAGATCCATCAGCATGCACCCCAACCCAGACGGTTCTGTCACCTACTATGTGCTGTGGACGGGAGCCCACTATTCCAATCCACCAACGCCTCCACTGTGGTCCGAAGACGATCCCATTCCGAAGTCGTACTTCCCTGGCTCAGATCAGGGCTTCACCCAGAATGATCTGGACATGATTGATGCGACAGTAGGGAATTACATGAAACAGCACCAAGTGCCAGCGTATACTTTGGCCATTGTTGTGGGAGAGGAGCTCAAATTCGCCGCCGCTTATGGCAAGAGTAATCTGGAGGTGATACTTTAGTTTCAATACTCACAGCGCAGTCATCTGTGGGGCAAGTTTGTCTTACGGGCCGATTTTACGGTTTCAGGAGAACATCCCAGTGAAGCACAGCGACCTTTTCCAACCGGGTAGCATAGCGAAGAGTATGATGTCAGTGACACTCTTTCGCCTCATTGAATTGGGCCTAATCCCGTCGATCACTGCGTTCGTCTTCGGGCCCAACGGACTTCTGGGAGAGAAGTGAGTGCTACGTTGCTCGTCATAATTCTAAGGTTGATATTTGAATACGTGACATTGTCATATTCCAGTTAACATTCCAGATACGGCAACCCGCCCTATCCACCCAACGTGCTGGGTATCCAGGTGAAACATCTGCTAGACCACACTGGCGGGTGGGGAAGGCCTCCAGATCTGGCCAACGAACCCGCCGAGCTGACCCAGGTGCCAGATGAGGAATACATCAATGAATGCTTGAAGCGATTCGAGCCGAGCGGCCCTCCAGATACATTCTGGATGTACTCCAACTTCAACTACAGGTTGGCGCAGTGTTGTTGATGAATACGCTCCGCGTCTCTCCAGCTACACCTCTCCATCAAATGACCGCGAGTTCTCTCTGCTCAACTTTCTCCACCCTCACTCCACTCCACTCCACTCCACTCCACTCCACTCCACTCCACTCCACTCCACTCTACCCCACTCCACTCCACTCCACTCCACTCCACTCCACTCCACTCCACTCCACTCCACTCCACTCCACTCCACTCCACTCCACTCCACTCCACTCCACTCCACTCCACTCCACTCCACTCCACTTCACTCCACTCCACTCCACTCCACTCCACTCCACTCCACTCCACTCCAATATAACTCTAATACACAACGCTCCACAACTCTGCGCAAGATGGCTCTCATCTAACAGCTTTCCAGGCTTGCCCAAGCGGTGGTCGAAGCGGTCACCCATTTGCCCTGGGAGAGGGTGATCGAGGAGCTCGTGTTCAAACCTGCGGGGATCGACAAAACGTACGACGTGGAGACTGGCCGATGGGACGAGAGGAGGGGAAACGCCGTTCAATTCTACGCCAACAAAGACCCACTCACTGATGCTTACTCCTTGCCACTGTACACTCACTGGCAACCGGCTGGAGGGTGGCTGCTCAGCGGCGTGGACTTGATTCGATACTTGGTGGGTCATCGCAAGGTGGAGAATGGTTGCTGCGGATTGGAGATCTTCTAAAGTGTTTGATATATAAGCGACAATGTTGCAACCTTTCGTTAGATGGAGGATGTGCTATTCTTAGAACACACAGCTGCATCACTAATATGTTTCTCTGCCGCTTCGATTCAACCACTTCACAGGTTCGAGTGGACGGCTTCAATCAAAAGTACCCTGACATCCTAACCGAGGACTCTCGACGCGAGATGCTCACTCCCTCAGAGTACTCTCTGAACAACATCCTCGTTGCAAGTGGGTTTATGTAGTTCTGTAATAAAAATTTGTTAGCGTCTACCAATAGATCTACATCGTCAGCGATGCTTCGCATCGTGCCAATTGACGCCCTTGAAAATGGGAACAAGACCTACCATGTAGTTGGGCTGATGTGGCATTGATTTCAGATGTGCCAGCGGGCGTGATGGGCTACGCCAAGGGTTGGTTCATAAACCAGGCTGGTATCTTGCTCAATGACCCTTCGATAGGGCTCTGGAAAGGGTACGGTCACGGCGGAGTCCTGACCGGGCGCGCTTGGTTCGGTAGAGGAGAGGACGGCATTCAAATGGTGGGTGGAAAGTAGAGAGGGCGCTTTCCTAAGTACACGTAAGTATATCCAGTTTCTGACAAAACCGGGTAAGTAAAAGTATATTTACCCAGTTTTTAATACCCTGTTTTAAAAACTGGGTTAAACTGGGTACCCGGTATATTTTGGCACTTTCTGGGTAAGTAAACCTGGTTATAACGGATTTTGGCAAAACTAGAACTGGGTAAGCAACAGTGGGTATACCCGTTTAAAATTAACTGGGTAAAACTTGTTTTGAGTTGCCATCAATAGTGTCTTGGTCTACTTAGTGTATGTGAGATTCTCTAGTGCGCCCAGTCACGGCGCTGCAGCCACGATTCGTAACATTTTGGACGCGGCAATTACCGTAAAACCTCCAATAAGCGACCCCACCCCAATAAGCGACCCCCCTAGAGGTGGGTTTGAAATAATATGCGACCCCCCTCCAATAGCGACCCTATTTTCTGTCAAAACCTGTCCGAGATGCCTTGATAAGTCACTGTTCCACCCAGTATAGCACACCAAACTTCAATGATGCAGGTAAAATCATGCTCGGTGCTCCTATTGTCAGGTTTTGTTAGCCAAGACGCCTAATCTTACAGATTTCAATGCAAGAAATTGCGAAGTGGCATGCTGATATTATGACAGCTCAGACATGCATTGAACAATAAGCGGCCCCCCTCTAATAAGCGACCCCACTAGAGGGGTGGTTGAAATAATAGGCGACCAGGTCCCTTATTGGAGGTTTTACGGTACTTAATCATACGTCTATCTCAGTTGATCGTACAGTAGGCTAATCAATTTCAGGCGGGCATGATTAGTTTCGGGATCAATGGTCGCTTCGAGTCCATCAGTCCCACATACTACATCCACAACCACTTGGAGAACGGGTGGCCTGACCACGACCTATTTGAAAACCTGTGATAACGATGCTCAGTATCGCGTTGAAGTCGAACTTCTCTTGTCGTCGTGTTATTAGACAGCAATGACCCTCGTGTGCCGAATGAGACAGCGTGACGACAGCTACTATCCAATCGCTGTGTTTGTTAAATGCACGAGGATTGTCGAGAAAATACCTATTCGTTGACGCCTCAGCAGGACAAACGCAGTGCGACAGACACGGCATTCAAAACCCATCGATGTAAGACAAGACAATGGAGGTGCATGCCCATAGCTCATTGACATAACTCGGAGCAGTGCACCTGACCGACATACAAACCGAGTCAGTGTTTGAGTCACATGAATATTGTCGCGCCTCGGACAGACGTCATCGGCATCGGGGCACAACGTCTAGGCTTACGGGCGTTGACCCTCCCTGGATCAGCGACTGTACTCCTGCTCGCCATATGAACATTGGCCGCTTTGTTAACTTAATCCGCCTCTGAAGCTGATAAGCGTCCCAGTCGCTTAGTCATGGACTTATTGCTTCGCGGTGGAATGTGTCCGCGTCGCGTGAAGGTGCGTCGATAAAAGAGGCTCTCCAGTGTGCAGTTGAAACATTACTGCACTCTGTCCAGTAAGAAAACATGTCGCCTACAGCGGCCTTGTATTTCGTCGTGTTAACCGTTCTACTCGGTTATGCAGTGTGCCAAATCGACCAAGATGTTATTCAATTTGCCGGGATGGAGTTTCGCAGGAGTCACCTGCCAAATCTGCTCGACGCCAACGAAGAATATTCGATCGTCGCCACCAGCGATGGCATAGAGTTCACAACGGTAGGCCGCCTTCTTGCTTGAATTATGATAAACAGATGTGAAACAGATGGATCTGTTCAGCTTCTGATTACCAATCTGTTCGTGTATGGTAGACGCGTCCAGTCATTCCAAGCCATAACCGACCCCGTCACGGGAGAGACCACCTACGCTGTGATTTTCATCCAAGAAGAAGGACCCGAATTCAAGTATCTTGCCGACCAGTTTAGCAACGTGAAGAATGTCGCTGAGCTGAAGGACAGAGCCAGGCAGTTGGGAGAACAAGGATACGTTATCATGGGAGTTCGACCAGTGAGCGGATTGGGTTCGCCGTCGTCGTCATCGTCATCGTCGTCGTCGTCGTCGTCGTCGTCGTCGTCGTCGTCGTCGTCGTCGTCGTCGTCGTCGTCGTCGTCGTCGTCGTCGTCGTCGTCGTCGTCGTCGTCGTCGTCGTCGTCGTCGTCGTCGTCGTCGCCGTCGTCGTCGTCGCCGCCGTCGTCGTCGTCTTCTTCAAACTGTTGTTGCGCAACAGAGTTATGATTTCAGAGCCTCCTCATGGGAGCGGAAACGTTCGTAAGTCTGTATCAAAAGAACAAAGGTGCCAAAGCAGTGATTCAAGAAGGCGTTCCAACACCCCCGCCTGAAGCTCTGGGATACACGCTGGTCGACGTCCACGGCTACTACACTGCAGAGGGCGAGCTGACGCACCTCAGCGTCTGGCAGAATCCGGGAATTTATTCGAAAGAGCTGAGATATGCTTACTCCGTCGCAATAGAGCGTTGCATGGATTTCGACGAGCGAATGAAACGCGAGGGATACATCGCAGTGAAGTTCCAAGTCTATGGAGGCCGGAGCGGCGATGGAGTGTTTTGTAGTGGAATATGGATTCCCAACGATGACCACAAACCATCATCACAACTAGCACATCGCCGCAAGAAGTAGCAGGGAAAATGCGATCCTTCCAAGGATTTGGAATTTCACCAAGGTGATTCTCCGAAACCAAAAGATGCCCTTCCTAGGCCCCAGGGTACAATTAACCCTTCTGGCATTCGAAGTGTGATCGCATTTTGATTTGTGGCTAACGCATTTTCGGCTCACCAATGTGTAATTACGAGTTTCAGATCCATCAGCATGCACCCCAACTCGGATGGTTCTATCACCTATTTTGTGCTGTGGACGGGCGCTCACTACTCACATCCTATATCCCCGCCACTGTGGAGCGAAGGCGACCCCATTCCGAAGTCATATTTCCCGGGCTCAGATCAGGGCTTTACCCAAAATGATTTGGATATGATTGATGCGACCGTAGGAAACTTCATGAAACGGTACCAAGTGCCGGCCTATACGCTTGCCATTGTCGTTGGGGAAGACCTCAAGTTTGCCGCCGCCTATGGCAAGAGTAATCTGGAGGTACACCATGCGAAGAGATTTATTGATTTATTGTTGTTTCGCAAGTGCCGATTTCACGGTTTCAGAAAAACGTGCCAGTGAAGCACAGCGACCTCTTCCAACCGGGGAGCATAGCGAAGAGTATGATGTCAGTGACACTCTTTCGTCTCATTGAGTTGGGCCTAATCCCGTCGATCGCAGCGCCCGTCTTCGGACCTAACGGACTTCTGGGAGAGAAGTATGGTGGTATTGTGTAGGTGCACTATAGGTATAGGCACATACCTGCGTGTCTGTCGCGTCTAACCAATGTAAGTCGTCCTATACTCCAGAGGACTATCGTTTAATACTCTTGCTTTAGCATGCTTCACACTTGGAGCATATTCCCCTTTCTGCCTTCAGCCACTTTTCATAAATATATGTTGCTATGATCCATTTTCAAAACTACAGGTACGGCAACCCGCCCTATCCTCCCAACGTGCTGGGCATCCAGCTGAAACATCTGCTCGATCACACAGGCGGCTGGGGAAGACCCCCTGACCTGGCCTTTATGCCCCCTGAGCTGACGCAATTGCCAGACGAAGAATACATCGAAGAGGTCTTGAAGCGGTACCAGCCGAGCGGACCTCCGAACACATTCTGGATGTACTCCAACTTCAACTACAGGTGAGCATAATAAAGAAGAACGTCCATATTCTAACGTCACCATCCTAGAACCAATCCACGCCAACACGCTCGCCCATTGACAAATCACTCCATCCATCCACTCCACTCATCTGTCAAGCTTCACTCCAAGCTATTGTAGCTAGGAATACTCTATTTACAGGCTTGCCCAAATAGTCGTCGAATCAGTCACCCACTTGCCGTGGGAGCGGGTGATTGAGGAGCTGGTGTTCAAACCCGCTGGAATCGACAAAACATACGACGTGGAAACTGGGCACTGGGACGAAAGGCGGGAAAACACCGTCTAATTCTACGCTAACAACATCCCCATTTCCGACCCGTACTCCTGGCCCCTATACACCCACTGGCAACCAGCTGGAGGCTGGCTGCTCAGCGGTGTGGACTTGATTCGATACTTGGTGAGCGTCAAGGCTTTCTGCAGATGATTGTATAATTAGCCACTTCTCATGAGCAGGGGTGACCATAGAAACTGAAACTAGTTTCTATGGCCACTCCTGCTCATGAGTGGCTTCGGCACAGAGATTACTTAATCTTGAGCAAGCGAATTCTCATCCATCTAGTTTGGCAGCGCATCAATTCCAGAAGTCACTTTATTTCAACATGCCACGTAATGTATAGTAGGGTGCTGTCTTTACAGATTCGAGTGGACGGATTCAATCGGAAGTACGCCGACATCCTGACTGAGAGTTCATTGCAAGAGATGCTCACTCCCTCAGAGTACTCGCTCAACAACGTGTTCTTCGCCAGTGAGTCACGCGTACGCGTTACATTTCGACTACTGGCGAATGCGATGCTAAGGCAATCGCATTGGTGATTGTTCGGTCACTGCAATGGGTTTCCCTTTCTTCAGACGTGCCCGCCGGAGTGATGAGCTACGCCAAGGGTTGGTTCATCAACCAGGGTGGAGTCCTGGTCACTGACCCTTCCATAGGCGTCTGGAAAGGCTACGGCCACAGTGGAGGCCTGGCCGGACTCGCCTGGTTTGGCCGAGGAGACGACGGCATTCAAATGGTGGGCGGTAGTGCGCAGTCGGTGTTATTGGGGGGGGGGGGGGGGGGGAGGGTCTGGCAAGCCAAATGTCTACCCCAATGAGTCTCTACGCGCATCCCTCTCTTCTTCGACTACAGTACAATGATATCCAGATCTTGGCATTCAACGCTTTCTTTGCCTCCATTCTGCGCAGTTGAATGTTCACAGGTGGGCATGATCAGCGGCGTGATCAACGGCGTCTTCGACGTCATCAGTCCCACCTACCACATCCACAACAATCTGGAGAACGGCTGGCCCGACCACGACCTCTTCGAGAACCTGTGATTCTTTCAGAAACAATCTTTGCAAGTGACAAACTGCGGAATGGACAAACAAACAACAAACTGCGGACAACCAAACAAACGGAATGGGTGCCCTCATGGCTTGGCAAAGCCAGAGCAAGCCACAATATGTACACGTTAGGCAAGCGACAACCCAATGTATCAGCTTCGTCACAATCGGCAGCTCATTGGAGGCGGCGCACGGTCACGAAGTCTTCTTCTTCAATGGCGTCGCTTGCGACGAAGTCTTCGCTGTGGTAGAAACGGCATTCCTTTCGCGACTTGGAGTGGGCGAAGCCTGCGCAGGCCACGTCCTCGTGACACCACACGGCGCAGGAGCTCTGCAATGCTTGCAATGGGCTGACTTTACTTCAGGTGTGCACATGCTTACCTACGTATTGTATATATGTACGTGAATGCTCACTGCCGGTGGCGAACGAACGTGCAATATTGCACGCACACTACAGTAAGTTAAGTATCGAAATCCTGTCATGTGACTAGCCGTGTGCCTCTGTATGTGACTAGCTAGTCATTGTATGGTAGACATTAATTACCTGGTCCTCATGAGCAGTCTGGGCGACCGGTGAGCTCGTTCCGCAAACGCTTTTCGACGACGTCACATTTAGCCGGCCTTTGAAGGACTCAGCGTACCAAGCGTGTTTGGCAGGCTTGTTTGTCGCCGGAGCTCCTCCTGCCGCGTCGGCTGGAACAGTGAAACAACTGGTGACAATGACGATCCGAAAGTGGAATAAACAGGTCAATAGGCGCTTGCCGTTGTTCTGACAACTACTATGTTGTTTATTGAATACAAACAACCACAAACTCATTAGCTAATAGATTAATTGTGGAAAATGATGTGGTCTCCTGTTAACAAGCGAGTACTGTAAGTATGTAGGTACCTTCATGAGGGTCTCCTCAAGCGCTGAACTACAACATACGCACTTAGTCGTTCATAAAGTACCTAACTACCCACACGCAGCATATTTGACGAGCAGCGTCTCGTGTAGCTCGCCAGGGACGACGTCCTTGCAACTCGAAAACGAGTCAGACGTCAGCAGTCGGCAGTATGACGCGTCCGCCGCTTGGGCAACTGCCGCGCAGTTGCTCTCCGCTTCGCACAACAGCTGGCAACGTTCGCTTAGGACGTCGACCGAGTATCCTTCGTCGTTGTCGATCTCGAAGAGCGTCCCATTGGGACAGTCTAGGCCGCAGCGGGCCTTATAGACGGGTTGGGGGCGTCCTAAACTATGGTTTCGACTCAATTGCGGGTGCGCAGCGAATGAACGATCGTATACCGTTCTTGAGGTAGACGCATCGATCGGGTATGCTGTCGTCGGCCAGATTGCCAGAGTACCGTCCCTTGCTCTTCAGTTGGCACAAGGTGCTGTTGAAGTCGTAGCGTGCCCCAAGACAGACGGGCTCCATCGAGCAGCTCCTCAGACAGGCTTCGCGCGTCCCCGATAGAAAGGAGGCGCCCAAGTCTTCCTCCTTCACCAGGAGTTTGCCGCAGATCTCGAAGTAGCCGTCTTCTGGCTCCGTGCCTGTAGAAATCGGCATAAAATAAGCGTCAGTCAGTCATGCTGTCTGGCAAGTGCAAAGAGTTTCCATTCACGCCACACGTGGCTGATCGGTAGGACACAACTGACCTTGAATGAGAAATATTATTGGGTTGCTCCAGTCCGTGGTCCCGTCTCGGCAGCCGCTGGTCTTTGATTGCATCCAACATCTAGCGCCTGTTTCGCGAAGCCTTAGTAGTGGGGGGGGGGGGGGGGGGGGGGGGTGGGTGGGAGGACATGGCGCATTGAAAATGTGTCCCATTTAAAACCATTAAGTTAATACTGAACGAACTTGTACAGAGCTTCCAGTGAGATGGCTGGTTCAGCACAGAGAATGGAAGAGAACGAACCATATAGGCTCGGTTCCCCACTTCCCTGCCTCCCCCTTCTCTTCCTACTCCCTCACCTCACCCCCACCTCCCTCCTTCCTCGCCTAATTAAAAAGTTTTCGGAAGCAGGCGCGTTGTGCTTCCTTTGCAGACGATGCTCTTGCACGACGGCTTGACGTCACAAGCGGCCTGTATGAGGCTATAGGCGGTGTTGGGGTCGGCGTGCTGCAACGAGCCAAAGCCAAAGCCCTGACAGTAGTAGCCCGGTCGCGCCAAGTAGACGTGTGCTGAAATGTGGCAATTTTCCAGCTCAATGTTTGACGATATCGCCTTACAACGCTCGTTTCTGTTTATTAAAGGTTTATTGAGTGTGTTGAGAGTTAACATACATTGTATATGGAGCTAGCGCAAGGTGCTTCCACAAGTGAGTGACCCCATGAAGTGAGGTAGTTTGCTATAACGGCTCAGTAGTCTCGTGTCGTGGAGATTTATTTATGTGGAGTGAGAAACCCAAGCGCATGACAGGTGCTTTTAACCCTCTCCAGAATCTCGTGCAAATATTCGCTCATCAGCCCGCCGTGCTTGCGAAAACTCTTAGGTAACGTCTTAGCTGTTCTCAAACAAGCATTATTTTCCCCTGCAAAACGCCACCTCACCCGAAGCCGCCAAAGGGCCGAGGAAAACAAGAGTTGGCCATGCTGTCATGTCGTCCAGCTCAGCGTTTTCAGGGCTTCAAGAGGTTTCGTAGTGTATTCAGAAGTGAAGAACTGTTAACTTAGCACGTCTGTGCAGTGTCGTTCGTTAGCAGAGTGTGAGCCAGGCTGACCCGAACGCGACTCTGTTGTTGTCCAGTTGTCGGATGGCGTCAAAAGTCCCAAACGTGGTAACCGTCCACGGTAGAGACTGCAGCAATTTATCACGGCTCACTTGCGGTGTGTCGGTTGTTTGTCTACCAATCCATTCGCACAGCGTTGGCCGCGTACAGAATCAATAGCAATGTACCATTGAAGGTTTACAATGGAATCAATTCAAAACGGACCTGTTTGAACTGATTCCATGGTAAATACGGAATTCCGTATCAAATCGGCTTGGCAAAACTTCTAAGCCTGTCAAAATGTCTCAAACACCGGCGCAGCTCCACGCTTTGAAAAGCAAGGCTTCGAGGAAACAGCAATTCACAGTTCACACTCCCGTTCGTTGGCGTCTTTATCACCGTACGCAACGTTTTAAAATGCCAAGCACCGCGCAATCAACCTGACATCAGCACACGACAGATCCAAATTGAAGCGAGTAATAGGGAAGCGAAAGATTGACAGAGCAAAACGCGATAATGGCAGCTGCGTACCAGACACCTGTGCTCCGAAGGTTCACCATCTGACATGGCAAGAACGATTGACATTGAAACAAAATTCTCGTGGAAGCGCTTAGGTAGGATCTGACGAAAATGTTTTAAATGAAGAAAGCTGCCCACGCAGACGACAGGCCCGTAGATTGCCTCTTCATTTGTCTGCTGTGTCAAGCTTGTCGTCTTCGTTTCCACCTTGCGATATTCCAGCTGCTGCCAACTTTTCTCCCAAGTCTTCATCCGTTTCCAGTCGGACAAGTTTCGATTTGAACTCGGCTTCTGTTACCGTGTCAGCTGAAGTATAGAATGATGCAAGCAAAATGTGGTAAGAACAACAACATTAATTGCAACAACATAGAATGAGATTTCAACAAAATTGACGCAAATTTTTTCGCCCGCCCTCAGGCGGGCGACACCCTACGAGAGCTCGGCGTGCGTGCGTACGTCTGTGCGTCTGTGCGTCTGTGCGTGCGTGCGTAACGCTCTCAGATCTCGGCGTTGGAAAGTCGTAGAGCGGAGATCTTGGGCTCTACGGATAGGTCTCGACTCACTGATCATTCCGCTAAGAGGTTTCGAAATTCAAAAGTTTGAATTGCGCGCGCTACAGTAACCCGAAGGTCAAAACGCAAAACGGCTGTAACTCGCTCGTGTTACGTCGTAGAGCGGCAATCGACACATCAGGTGAAAGCTCTCGACGTGTTCTTTCATGCGTCTAAAAAAGTTTTTTTAATTACGCAAACACGCACCGCGGAAAACGCAATTTTAGGCATTTTGACGCTAAAATCGCTCTAACTCGCTCAACTTGCGTCGTAGAGACGATCTCGAGCTTTTTGGATAGCTCCCGACTCACTGATCATTTGTTCTCTCATTTGTCGAAACTCAAAAATTTGAATTTCGCGAGTTACAGTAACTCGAAGGTGCAAAAGCACAAAACGGCTCTAGCTCGCTCGTCTTACGTCGTAGAGCGGCAATCGACACGTCAGGTGAAATCTCTCGACGTGCCCTTTCATGCAGCAGCAACAATGCTTTTAATTACGCAAACACGCACTGCGAAGACGCCAGTCTCGGGATTTTGACGCTAAGATCGCTCTAACCCGCTCAACTTGCGTCGTAGAGAGACGATCTCGAGCTTTTTGAATAGGTCCCGACTCACTGATCATTTGTTCTCTCATTGGTCGAAACTCAAAAGTTTGAATTTCGCGAGTTACAGTAACTCGAAGGTGCAAAAGCACAAAACGGCTCTAACTCGCTCGTCTTACGTCGTAGAGTGGTAATCGACACGCCAGGTGAAAGCTCTCGACGTGTTCTTTCATGCGGCTACTAAAGTTTGTTCAATTACGCCAACACGCACCGCAGTAAACGCCATTCTCGAGATTTTGACACTAAGCTCGCTCTTTGCTACATGCAGAAGTGCGACACTGTTTGATTGCTCGTAGTGCGCTCTTTGTAGTCAATTGTTTGCCAAAACTTTGAGTTTTTGTCACTTTTTTGAAAGCGTTGCTTGAAAGAGGGATGTTCTTGCTCTAAAAGCCAAATCGCGGGCGAAATCAATATTGCCATGCAATACCCTCTTGCGAAGGTGGAGCTCGTGAAGCGGAGCATGCGGGCGATGAACCCTCGCACTCTCTGCAGAACAAGCTCCGGTATTAAAAAGTTGAGTTTGTATTCTGACTGATTTTGCAAAGAGTTGCGTTCTTTCTGCAGAGAGTGCAAGAGTTCATCGCCCGCACGCTCCGCTTCATGACTACCCGCTTCGCAAGAGGGTATTGCATAGCAATATTGGTTTCGCCCGCGATTTGGCTTTTAGAGCAAGAACATCCCTCTTTCAAGCAACGTTTTCAAAAAAAGTGACAAACACTTGCAAAAGTTTCGGCAAACACTTGCCAGAGCACAAAACAGCGCACTACGAGCAATCAAACCGTGTCGCACATCTGCATGTAGCAAACAGCGATCTTAGTGTTAAAATATCGAGAATGGCGTTTTCTGCGGTGCGTCCTTGCGTTATTGAAAAATCTTTGCTGCCGCGTGAAAGAGCACGCCGAGAGCTTGCACCTGACGTGTCGATTGCCACTCTACGACGTTAGGCGAGCGAGTTAGAGCCGTTTTGTGCTTTTGCACATTCGAGTTACTGTAACTCGCGAAATTCAAACGTTTGAGTTTCGACCAATGGGAGAGCAAATAATCAGTAAGTCGGGAGCTATCCAAAAAGCTCGAGATCGTCTCTCTACGACGCAAGTTGAGCGCGTTAGAGCGATTCAGTGTCAAAATGCCGAGAATGGCGTTTTCCGCTGTGCGTGTTTGCGTAATTGAAAAAACTTTTGCAGACGCATGAAAGAAAACGTCGAGAGCTTTCTGCTGACGTGTCGCTTGCCACTCTACGACGTAAGACGAGCGAGTTAGAGCCGTTTTGTGCTTTTGCACCTTTGAGTTACTGTAACTCGCGAAATTCAAGCTTTTGAGTTGCGACCAATGGGGGAACAAATGATCAGTTGGTTGCGAGCTATCCAAAAAGCTCGAGATCGTCTCTCTACGACGCAAGTTGAGCGCGTTAGAGCGATTTTAGCGTCAAAATGCCGAGATTGGCGTTTCTCGCGGTGCGTGTTTGCGTAATTGAAAAAACTTTTGCAGACGCATGAAAGAACACGTCGAGAGCTTTCACCTGACGTGTCGATTGCCGCTCTACGACGTAACACGAGCGAGCTAGGGCCGTTTTGCGTTTTGACCTTCGGGTTACTGTAGCGCGCGCAATTCAAACTTTTGAATTTTGAAACCTCTTAGCGGAATGATCAGTGTGTCGAGACCTATCCGTAGAGCCCAAGATCTCCGCTCTACGACTTTCCAACGCCGAGATCTGGGAGCGTTACGCACGCACGTACGTACGCACGTACGCACGCACGCACGCCGAGCTCTCGTATGGTGTCGCCCGCCTGAGGGCGGGCGAAAAAAACGCGACTCTATGCAATGTCAGTCAGAATGCAAACTCAACTTTTTAATACCAGAGCTTGTTTATCTATGTACGTTGAATTGAACTGAAATTGAAATGCAAAGCACAATAAATTGAAATGGGGTAAATGTAACGAAACATAGCGAATTTACGTTATATCAAACAAATAATGACAAATAATTGTTGAAACAGAAATTGCTAAAAACAAAAGATAAAGCGAAACGAACGGCTGGCTGTTTCCAATCGGACCAGTTTTGTTCTAAAGCCGGCTTCTGTGACAGCGTCTGCAGCAAGCAATACGCAACGATAGGAGGCAAACAACAACGCACAATAAAATGGTGTTGGGGCAAACGAAAAGGCTCTGTATGTAGTCGTACGTACACGAACACGAACTGAACTAAACAAGTCTCTTTTAAAAAGCGGAGTGGTTTTGAGCTTTGAATTTTTACTGAGATTGTAGCAAGGCCCTTTACGGTTTCGTGCAGCGTCTTGACTCTCCTCACGACTACACTTTTTGGAGTGGTCTTGCTACGCAACATTGGTATCGCTCGGGTTTAATTCTTTACACCAAGAGAATCATCTTTTCAGACTGAATTTAAAAAAAGACACTGGAATCTAACGCAAAACTACAGGTTAATGGTGAGCATGATTTGATGTTGGCTTGCAGTGAGCTCTTCAGCGATGTCAAGACCGCCGCTCTGCAACGAACGAACGCCAAGATATACCAAACCAAAATCTGCAGCTCTCATCGCGTTTTGGTTGCTGTAGCCCTCTGCTTGAACTTTTGAAACTTTTTGTTGTCGAATTCTTGCTCAGGAGGTCGAGCGCTTCATTTTGATATGCGATTCGACTAGGTTCGATCAAGTTTTGACTTTTCGCGGACCTTACTTTGGGATACTGTAGCGCGCAATTTTTTCGCCCGGCCTCAGCCGGACGACACCCTAGGAGAGCTCGGCGTGCGTGCGTGCGTGCGTGCGTCCGTGCGTCACGCTCTCAGATCTCGGCGTTGGAAAGTCGTAGAGCGGAGATCTTGGGCTCTACGGATAGGTCTCGACTCACTGATCATTCAGCTAAGAGGTTTCGAAATTCAAATGTTTGAATTGCGCGCGCTACAGTAACCCGAAGGTCAAAACGCAAAACGGCTCTAGCTCGCTCGTCTCACGTCGTAGAGCGGCGATCGACACGTCAGGTAAAAGCTCTCGACGTGCTCTTTCATGTGCCAGCAACAAGTCTTTCAATTACGCAAACACGCACAGCGCAAAACGCCATTCTCGAGATTTTAGCACTAAAAGCGGTCCAACTCGCTTAGTTGGCGTCGTAGAAAGACAATCTCGAGGTCAGTGGATAGCTCTCGACTCGCTGATCATTTCTTCTCTCATTGGTCGAAACTAAAAAATTTGAATTTTGTGAGTTACAGTAACCCGAAGGTCTAAAACGCAAAACGGCTCTAACTCGTCTGTCTTGCGTCGTGGAGAGGTGATCTTGAGCACCTCGGATAGCTCTCGACGTGTTCTTTTATGCGGCATCAACAATTTTTAACGTTGCGCAAACACGCACCACGGGAAACGCAATTCTCGAGATTCGAACACTAAAATCGCTCTAACCTCGCTCAGTTTGTGCCGTAGAGAGACGGTCTCGAGCTCAGTGGGTAGCTCACGACTCACGGATTATTTGCGAAACTTGAATATTTGAATTTCGTGAGTTACAGTAACCCAAAGGTGCAAAAGCACAAAACGGCTCTAACTCGCTCGTGTTACGTCATAGAGCGGCAATCGACACGTCAATTTTAAGCTCTCGGCGTGCTCTTTCATGTGTCAGCAAACCTTCTGTAATTGACTAAAACACGCATCACAGAAACAATAGTTTTGAGTTTTACTCTGGAACTTTCTGAATTGCTCATGTTGCAATTACAGTGACACTCGGCACGTCATTCCAAGGCTTGCTACGTACTAGACGCGCCAAGAGAAATGAACTTCGTTTTGCTCCATGGACAGAAGTACGATACGGCTTGATTGCTCATAGTGCGTTCTTTTGTGCTCTGCCATATGTTTGTCTAAACTTTGACAAGTTTTTGTCACTTTTTTAAATGCGTTGCTCGAAAGAGCGATCTTCTTGCTCTAAAAACCAAATCCCGGGCGATATCAATATTGCTAAGCAATACACCCTTGCGAAGGGGGAGCTCGTGAAGCGGAGCAATTCGGGCGATGAGCTCTCGCACTCTCTGCAGAAAGAACGCAACTCAATGCAATGTCAGTCAGAATACAAACTCAACTTTTTAATACCGGAGCTTGTTAAAACTGGTTATTATTTCGACGTCACAGTTCGCGAGAGTAGTCCGAGGGAACTCAACCCAGCGACGTCAGACAAGCGAGTTATTAAGCCCGAAGCAAGTGTGTCGTTTCCAGTTTTCCACGCGTTTTGGTTACTGTAGCTCTGTATTTAAACTTTTGAAACTTTTTGTTGTCGGATTCGTGCTCAGGAGCTCGAGCGCTTCACTTTGATATGCGATTTGACTAGGTTCGGTCAACTTTTGTCTCAAAATGGACCCCACTTTGGGATACTGTAGCGCGCGAGTTTGAAAACTAATTTTGGTTTTGACTACTCAGGTGGCTAGAGGAGTCCGCAGGCTACTCGACGATATCTCAAACTCCACTCTACGACGTCAGACGAGCGAGTTATTAAGCCCGAAGCGAGCGTGACGCACGCACGCACGTACGTACGTACGTACGCACGCCGAGCTCTTGATAGGGTTCGCTCGGCTGAGGCCGAGCGAAACAAGCTGTGTGTGTAACAAGTCTCTTTTAAAAAGCGGAGTGGTTTTGAGCTTTGAATTTTTACTGAGATTGTAGCAAGGCCCTTTCCGGTTTCGTGCAGCGTCTTTGACTCTCCTCGCGACTACACTTTTTGGAGTGGTCTTGCTACGCAACATTGGTATCGCTCGGGTTTAATTCTTTACACTAAGAAAATCATCTTTTCAGACTGAATTTAAAAAAAAGACACTGGAATCTAACGCAAAGTTAAGGTTAATTGTGAGCTTGATTTGATGTTGGCTTGCAGTGAGCTCTCCAGCGTTGTCAAGACCGCCGCTCTGCAGCGCACGAGTGGCAAGATGTAACAAACCAAAATCTGCAGTTTTCATCGCGTTTTGGTTACTGTAGCCCTCTGTTTAAACTTTTGAAACTTTTTGTTGTCGGATTCGTGCTCAGGAGGTCGACCGCTTCATTTTGATATGTGGTTACACTAGGTTTGATGAAGTTTTGACTTTTCGCGGACCTTGCTTTGGGATACTGTAGCGCGTAATATTTAAAACTTGTTATAATGTCAACGTCACAGTTCACGAGAGGAGTCCGAGGGCTACCCGTCAATGTGTCGAACTCAACTCAGCGACGTCAGACAAGCGAGTTATTAAGCCCGAAGCAAGGGTGTCGTTTTCAGTTTTCGACGCGTTTTGGTTACTGTAGCGCTCTGTTTAAACTTTTGAAACTTTTCAATGTCGGATTCGTGCTCAGGAGCTCGAGCGCTTCATTTTGATATGCGATTTGACTAGGTTCGGTCAACCTTTGTCTAAAAATATACCCCACTTGGGGATACTGTAGCGCTCGAATATGAAAACTTATTTTAGTTTAGACCACTTAGAAGGCTAGAGGAGTCAGCGGGCTACCCGACGATGTCTCAAACTCCATCCTACGACGTCAGACGAGCGAGTTATAGAGCCCGCGACTATGCCAAAATCTGCACTTTCCGACGCGTTTTGGTTACTGTAGCCCTCTGTTCAAACTTTTTAAACTTTTCATTGTCGGATTCTTGCTCAGGAGCTCGAGCGCTTCATTTTGATATGCGATTTGACTAGGTTCGGTCAACTTTTGTCTTAAAATGGACCCCACTTTGGGATACTGTAGCGCGCGATTTTGAAAAGTTGTTTTGGTTTCGACTGCTCAGGTGGCTAGAGGAGTCCGCAGGCTACTCGACGATGTCTCAAACTCCACCCTACGACGTCAGACGAGCGAGTTATTAAGCCCGAAGCGAGCGTGACGTACGTACGTACGTACGTACGTACGTACGCACGCACGCACGCACGGACGCTGAGCTCTTGATAGGGTTCGCTCGGCTGAGGCCGAGCGAAAAAAGTTCAACCTATACAATGTGTCTGCCAAACCTTGGTGAACAGTATAGTTAACTTTACACACACCACTAGCCGTATCTAGAGAAGGTATCTTGAGAACGTGTACCACAAACCAAGTGCAGCTATTCACACGATACGGTTGTCTGTACAGCTGATCTAAAGCTCAGTGATATCGCCGCGTTTGCTATATGGTATCGGCATGATACGACGCCGTTCATCTGAAGTTTTATATCTGCGTGAATAGACCACATCGAACAAAAAAGTTGCCAAATGTTTGGTGCAGTCGTCCTCTACCAGGAATTCCGTTTGGCGAACGTATTTCTGCGTTGGCATTCATCAATGAACAACAGTCTTGGCAATTATGGAATTTGGCATTTCTATCAAAATTGTGAAAATTTCTATTAAATTTAACGTTAGCAAGAAATTTCTCTTATTAGACTAATTATCCGCTGTCTATACGCTTGCTATTTCTGAAGAATTTCGTCGCTAGTTCATCAGTCGAAAAAACCGATTTGCGACATTTTCGTATTTTAATTGTAAATATCTCTAAATTGCAATTTTTCGCAACTGTAAAACCATGTCACAAATTCTTATTGGCGTACGCCATATCCATTTCTGCATTCACATTCGTCAATAAATGACGTTCTATTTGTGTCAATTTATGGAATTTTGATAATTAATCGCGTATTTCTATTAAATTCCACATTTGCAAAAAATTTCCTTTGTTCTACAAATTATCCGCGGTCTATGCTCTTTCCATTTCTGAAGAAATTTCGTCGCTAGCTCATCTGGTGAAAAAGTCGATTTTCGGCATTTTCATATTTTAATTGTAAATATCTCTAAATTGCAATATTTCAAAACTGTAAAACCATGTCAGGAATTCTTATTGGCGTACGACCTATCCATTTCTGCATTCACATTTGTCAATAAACGACGTTCTATTTGTGTCAATTTATGGAACTTTGATGAATAATCGTGTATTTCTATTAAATTCCACATTTGCAAAAAATTTCCTTTGTGTTACAAATTATCCGCGGTCTATGCTCTTTCCATTTCTGAAGAAATTTCGCCGCTAGCTCATCAGGCGAAAAAGTCGATTTTCGACATTTTGCAATTTTAATTGCGAATATCTCGAAAATGCGAAATTAGCAACAGGAACGGATACTGGATCCGTAGTCAGCGACCTCGACTCTACTTGGCCACATACGTCACATATCTTATTTCGATGCGCGGACGGACAGACAGACACACACACACACATTGTCATCCGTATATATACACCTCGCCGCGCTGAGGCGCGGCGAAAACAAGCTGTGTGTGTAAAAAGTTCAACCTATACAATGTGTCTGCCAAACCTTGGTGAACAGTATAGTGAACTTTACACACACCATTAGCCGTATCAAGAGAAGGTATCTTGAGAACGTGTGCCGCAAACCAAGTGCAGCTATTCACACGATACGGTTATCTGTACAGCTGATCTAAAGCTCAGTGATATCGCCGCGTTCGCTATATGTTATCGGCATGATACGACGCCGTTCATCCGAGGTTTTATACCTGCGTGAATACGCTACATCGAACAAAAAAACTTGCCAAATGTTGGTGCAGTCGTTCTCTACCAGGAATTCCATTTGATTTGTACGTATTTCTGCGTTGACATTCATCAATGAACAACAGTCTTGGCAATTATGGAATTTTGGCATTTCCATCGAAATTTTGAAAATTTCTATCAAATTTAACGTTTGTATACTAATTATCCGTTGTCTATGCGCTTGCCATTTCTGAAGAATTTCGTCGCTAGTTCATCAGGCGAAAAAACCGATTTTGACATTTCGTATTTTAATTGTAAATATTCCTAATTTGCAATTGTTCAAAACTGTAAAACCATGTCACAAATTCTTATTAGCGAGCTACCTATCCATTTCTGCATTCACATACGTCAATAAATGACGTTCTATTTGTGTCAATTTATGGAATTTTGATAAATAGTCATGTATTTCTATTAAATTCCACATTTGTAAAAAAATTGCTTTGTGTTACAAATTATCCGCGGTCTATGCTCTTTCCATTTCCGAAGAAATTTCGTCGCTAGCTATTCTGGTGAAAAAGTCGATTTTCGACATTTTCGTATTTTAATTGTAAATATCTCTAAATTGCAATTTTCCAAAACTGTAAAACCATGTCACAAATTCTTATTGGCGTACGACCTACCCATTTCTGCATTCATATTCGTCAATAAATGACGTTCTATTTGTGTCAATTTATGGAATTTTGATAAATAATCATGTATTTCTATTAAATTCCACATTTGCAAAAAAATTGCTTTGTGATACAAATTATCCGCGGTCTATGCTCTTTCCATTTCCGAAGAAATATCGCCGCTAGCTCATCAGGCAAAAAAGTCGATTTTCGACATTTTGGAATTTTAATTGCGAATATCTCGAAAATGCGAAATTAGCAACAGGAACGGACACAGGATCCGTACTCAGCGACCTTGACTCTACTTGACCACATATGTCACATATCTTATTTCGATGCGCGGACAGACAGACAGACAGACAGACACACACACACACACACACATTGTCATCCGTATATATACACCTCGCAGCGCTGAGGCGCGGCGAAAAAAGCAGTAAGAATAGTGGAATAAGAATACGGCCTGGTACGTTATGCGCTGTAGTTCAAGCCGTTGAAGTGTTGAATTTGAAAGTATATCTTTGGCAAAATTACATGAATCCAAACTTACCAGCGTCGCAGGACAATTTCCTGTGCAGCTCGTATTCCGTCCTGGCCAATTTCGCAAGATACGTCTCCCTCTGCTGTTTGATGAACACGTGCGTGGGAACGTCCGGGATCAGGTAGGCGAAGCAGTTCTTGATCAGGAACACCAGGTGCTAAAGCGCAAAGATCTTATGCGAATCTTTCACAAAAAAAGTTCGAATTTGCGCACCTCAAAGAGGAAGACGAAGATGAGACGGAAGGCGAGCACTCTCCACCAGTCGGTGGCGTACTCGTACGCATTGTCGGGGTCGCAGTCCTCTTCCACGCCGGCCAAGCCCAATGCGCACGGCGGCTTACGGTAGTCCCGGTACCTTCAATTCAGCAGTTTGAGTAGTTAGACTGGAGAGAAAGTCGCATCACTGCAAACCGGAGTATTAAGGAGACACTACAGTAGACAATTCAGTCTCGGTAAAGTTCCGGGGATTAACCAAAGATATTCGGGGGGTGTGGTGCGGCTTGCACACGTACACTGTATACATACTGTATACTGTGGCTGACCTGCAGACCCCCTCTTTGCTGTAGGTGGCGTTGACGTGTGTGGCCAGCTTGATGTAGCTGGAGTCGACGTAGGAAAGTGTGTGATTGACGAATCCCCGTAGGCTGCCGTCCGGGCTGTGGTAGACGGTGTACACGAGTCGCGGCACAAATTCAGACGTGAAGGCAATCGTGCAGGCCTAAATTGAAGTATGCTTAAATTGTACTGTAATGTAATTATTGTACCGTAAAGTGCCGATTAGTTACGCTCTCCTAATAGTTTCGTGTCTCCAATTACTTTCGCCACTGAGGGGCACATCGATTTTATAGTTTCGGGTCTCCAAATAGTTTCCCCACAAAACAGTCGCTTTGTACGTAGGTAAGGCGACTAAGGCGTAGAAATAGCTCAATTAAAATGTTATTTCGCGTTAGCAGCAGCCAAACCAAGCTTTTCCAACAGAAACTTTGCATTTATCAATGTTTTGGGTGGTATTTTCTATTGGTATTGTAGTTTTCGTTGGTATTCCTATTACATTTTGTCAGTGAATGAGGGGTTGAAATAATAATTTCGGGTCTCCAAATAGTTTCGGGGCTCCAATTAGTTTCGCACCTGAGAGACACATTGAAAAAATATTTCGCCCGAAACTAATCGGCACTTTGCGGTATCCATGAAGTAAATTACATTAATATGTTTGTTATCATCAGGTGTAGCAGCTTCTCCGTGTCTTGCTTATCATTTTCGAAGTTTCTCACGTTGATCAGCACTGCCAGAGTTGAGATGACGTCCAGGATTTCAGTCCACGTTCCCAGGTCTTTTGCTCTGGCGGGCATCGGCCTTCTGTACGTCACCACATATTTATAGGCGTCCAGTCGAATCTCGATGATGTTGTTGACCAGAGCGAATAGCGGCGCCAGTGGAAAAGCCACCACGAATAGCGTCACGAAGCCATACTGGATAACTGAAACAAAAGAACTGCATTAAGCCACGCAAAAGCATTTCACACTCGATTGTGTGACTGTGATTATTGCTTTTGTACAGTAATCCAGTGATAATGGTGTGCAAACACACCCATTTCCAAATACTCATAGAACAGAAACTGCTCGGGAACGGCGTTTAGAGTGAAATCGTTCTCCCATCGATTCAGATTCTTCAGCGGCGTCATTTCCCCATTGGCGCCAAGCGGTTCCTTGCCCTCTTTGTCACTCTGCTGGCGTCGTTTGGTGATCATCGCCATCTTGGTAGACCAGAGACGGTACCAGCTTTTGGCCACACTGAATATTTAGACCTTCATTAAGCGAATGAAAAGTTGTACGTATCACATTTTGCTCACGGAATTGTGATCTCCCGAAAGCCGCCGAAAGCCTGTTTGCCGATCATGATGACGGCAAGTTGGATCACAAGCTCCACCATGCATCCCGCCGGGTTACACTTCTCCGGCTTGAAACCGAACAAGCTGTACCCGCCCAGTTCTTCGTCTCTCCCACCGGGAATGGGGGAGAATCTGTAAGTGAACAGATCAATTTCGTCAAACCAATCGTGTGCCGCCGCCGCCGCCGCCGCTGCCGTCGCCGATGTCGCCGCCGCCGCCGCCGCCGCCGCCGCCGCCGTCGTCGTCGTCGTCGTCGTCGTCGTCGTCGCCGCCGCCGCCGCCGTCGTCGTCGTCGTCGTCGTCGTCGTCGTCGTCGCCGCCGCCGTCGTCGTCGTCGTCATCGGCGTCGTCGCCGCCGCCGCCGTCATCATCGTCGTCGTCGTCGCCGCCGCCGCCGTCGTCATCGTCGTCGTCGTCGTCGTCGTCGTCGTCGTCGTCGTCGTCGTCGTCGTCGTCGTCGTCGTCGTCGTCGTCGTCGTCGTCGTCGTCGTCGTTGCTCCAGCTGCTGCTATCGAAGACTCACTTTCCCTTGATGAATGCGATGTAGAACAACGAGGAGTAGAAGTTGATGAACTGGAACAGGAACACCTTGATGGTGAAACTGTTGTCGAATTCCTGATCTGTCCGTGGGAATTCCCAATTGGTAAGGTGCCAGGCCAAGCGCTGGTAAATCTGCAAGGTCGCATATTATATCCAACAGCCTCACTCCACATGTTAGATTTGCTTTGTTAGATTAACAACGCCATAATGTGGTTGTATTTGCGACTTACTATTGTCGCAACTGAAATCAGCTCACGTTTCCGAGCACTATGATGCAGGCCAAGCTGATGAAGGCCGCTGTCATGGCGGTTATGATGGAGGCGTACTGGTCGATGTTGGCGAATTGGACGGTGTACAGGGTGTAGGTCATGATGATACGGTACATGATCACGCCCACCAGAAACGCCAGGATCAGGAGCAGCTGAAGTGAAGCTTCTACGTACGCTTTGACGCAGCGATGGCCACGACTACATACCTGACGAAATACACTAATTTCGCCAATAATAGGCGCTTCCCCCACACCCCCCCCCCCCCTCTCCTAATGGGAAGTGGAAGGTGGAAAGTGTTGGGGCGCTAATTGTAGGATTATCAATGAGTATTCATATTCATCGATTGATTGATTGGTCGACGACGACAATACAAGGACGCTTCTTCCCACTCACAAAGAAGAGGACAGCTACGGCAGAGCCAAAGATGCGCAGAAGTTTCTTGAGGAACGGCAAATAGGGCTCCTTGACTTTGGTGACCGGGTTCACCCTCGTCGTCTTGATTCTGATCTGGTACTCCGGTCGAATGTTATCCTGAAGTCAGACATTGATTTGCGGCACTGTAGCAATTTGTCATTACAGTATCAACAACCACAGACCTCCTCTAACTCGTAGTCCATCAAATCCCAGTCCCAAGCGATCTCGGCATGGTATCTCTTCCAGAATTCCATGAATAGCGTTGCCCAAATCGACATGATTACAGCGAAGAAGACCGTGGTGACATTATCGAATACGTGGGTGGCCTGAAATTGAATCGCATTTTTGCGTGGGGACTAATTGAATGGACTACTGTAAACCGCGTGCCTTGTAGTAGGTGCAACTTTGGTGCAGCTTCCAAAACGGGCAGAATTTGAAGCAATTGGGACACATTGTTAGGTTTCCCATCTTGTCCTTGTCGCAAATTTCCGAGCTGAAATAGATTAAAATCTAGTTTCTGAGTGACAATATCGCCATATCTACAGTACTATCTACAGTACCTTGGAATATCGCTAGCCAACGTCCAATAGCCATAGATCACGCAGAAAATGCCCAGAATAGCTGCGGAAAAGAGAAATCTCGTGTAGAAGCCCAGCCAGGCGAAGTAGATGGCGATTTTCTCCCCAAAATACTTCCTAGAATTGGAGAACCGTCACTAAATTGATGATCTTTCCGAAATGCAACGCTTTGGAATACCTTATCAAGTCCAACGGCTGAAACTTGTAGAATCGTTTCGGTCTAGCCCAGGTTTCGTAGAGGAGTTGTCGCTCATTCTTCGTCGCTCGAGTTTCGTCGTGCTCTCCCTACAAAAGGGGCGAGTGCTACAGTAGGCCTTCACCAGAACAGCCACCGTAATCTCTCCGTTAGACCAGGCCATACATTATTTCATGTAAAAGTGCCTAAAGGCAGAAAGATGAATATGTTCCTGGTGTGAAGCATGTAAAAGCAAGAGTATCAAAACGATATTCCACTAGTGTAAGAAATGCGGCGCTTCGCGCCGCCCACCAATTTGTAAGAGAAATATTAGTAGGTACCGGCATCAATTCAGGGAAAGCATTTTCGACTAAAATTATCCACACAAAACTGCGCAAAGGTCACAACGACACGCTAAGGTGTGCCGAATATGTTGCCGCGTGTCGTTGTGACCTTTGCGCAGTTTTGTGTGGATAATTTTAGTCGAAAATGCTTTCCCTGAATTGATGCCGGTACCTACTAATATTTCTCTTACAAATTGGTGGGCGGCGCGAAGCGCCGCATTTGTTACACTAGTGGAATATCGTTTTGATACTCTTGCTTTTACATGCTTCACACCAGGAACATATTCATCTTTCTGCCTTTAGGCACTTTTACATGAAATACTCTTACTTTTTTATTGGCTGAGCCAGTGAACAATCAACTTAACCGAGTAGTCCACCTTGAGACATGAATGTTTAGGCTCTCGAACGAACGGAATCCCATTTAGTAACGTACGAGGCGGGTAGGACAATTTTGGGGCACGTATGCAGCGGCTCCTGAACTCTGCTAAGAAGCTTCAGGAGGGACAGGGGTAAGGGGTAGGGAGGGACAGGGGCAAGGGGATTGCAGGACACAATTAGAGCGAGGGTTATGGTTGAGGGTCAAGAATCTTACCCCTTGCTTTGTATGCAGGTAAAAAATCTGACCCCTTGCACAGTTGAAGGCCAAAAATCTCACCCCTTGGTTTGTATGAGGTATAAAAACTCTGGCCCATTGGTTTGTGTGAAGTGCTCTATTGGATTCTCTTCTACAGGGAGGTTGTGCGTTGACAGATGGAGTCTGATTACCCTCATGAATCAATTCTTCTCGTTAAGACGGTTTATTTGAGCCCCAACACGGCTAGGTTCGGATAAGGCAACACTGAGTACTGGCCAGACCAAGTTTGCGTGGCTCCACGTGGACATGGTGCGTGGTATGGGGTCGCGGATAGCACCATTGTAATTTTCTCGTCGAGACGCTTCAAACGAACCCCTACAACGCTATGTTTGGACGAGCCAACAAAAAGTTGATTTTTGAGGCACCTTTTTGCAAAAATAGCGCTCATGGTTAATTTGGGGGCGACGGCATTGGTGCCATTGAAATTTTCTCGTCGAGACGCTTCAAACAAACCCCTATTTGACATGGTTCTGATGTGTTTTGAATTTGTTAACAATTTGTCAGTATACTGAAACTCCCTTTCGCAGACGACATTTTTGCCCCCAGGGCATGCGTGGTAGATCGGAGGGGGTCGGCGTGGTCACCGTTGGATTCTGCGCGTCAAGGCGGTTCTGCTGATGCCAAATTTAATTAAGTTTAACTGACTAATTAACTAAATAACTAAAGGTTTCATCTCTACCGCGTATGCCTGTAGACGAGCACGTTGACATCGTAGTCCGTAGACGAGGAAGGGTCACTGGTATGCCACTTTTAGAGGTCACTGGTATGTCACTGACAGATCACTGATAGCTTGGACTTATTGATTGTGCTTGAGCATATTAGACACTCGCACAAAACGAGTAGGGCAATTTTGGGGGACGTATGTATGCAGGGGCTCCTGAACGAGCGGGGGAACACCTTAAGGCACGCACAAAACGAGTAGGACAATTTTGGGGCACGTATGCAGGGGCTCCTGAACGGGGGGGGGGGGCGCTTAGATGCTGCACTGTACGCGCACAACCATGTGTGGGGACAGCAATAGAAGGCGACTCGATGAGATGCTGATGGACGTTAGAGCGTGATCTGGCGAAGGAGAAGAAGAAGAAGAAGAAGAAGGAGAAGGAGACGGAGAAGAATTCACCCCCCGCCCGTGGGACAAGAAACGCGCCGCGATCATTTTTTGCGCCTGTAACTTTCGCTACACTTAACCGAATTTCACCAAATTTGGAATTTAATCTGTTTATGATAAAATCCTTTAGTGTACCAAATTTCAGCCGATTCCGTTCAGCACAGCCCGAGAAATAAATATCGTGACGATGGGAAAAGGCGCGCGCGGCCTGGATGGAACATATTATGGTCTGGCGCTGCCGCGCCAGCCATGATTACGCCCACGAGCTTAGCGTCTGGTCGCCTTGTCACCCATAGTGTTAGTGTGCTTACCGCTACGGGAGAGAGTACGGTGGGTGGTTGACCAACTCAAACATCGGAGCAATAGACACACCGTGTTTGTATTAATGCACCTAGTGTTAGTGGGCAGTTAGCTAACTCAGCGCAACAATCCACGGCAAGCGTTTGTGTCTGAGTGTTATGGCACGCAGTACTCCCGCACCTACCCAAATCCAGGCGCAGTCACAGTGACAACGGTGGAGGCAAAGACAAACGCCAGGCAGTCTTCTAAGGCTCTGTATGCAAGAGGTACTTACGCTCAAATGAACACGGATTGGTTGACGATAGTCTAATTCCACGCACCTTACCTATACGAAGCTCTGTTGTTAACAGACGTGTCATGTCGCTGGATTTTGCTAGTCTTGTCTTTGCCCTTAGCCACGAATAGCAAATTTTCTTGTCTTTGTCCTGTGTCTGACGTTCTAAATTGTCTTGTCTATACAATCTAGATACTGATTTGTCCCAACTGGACATCGTGATTGCATTGTCTTGTCTTGTCTTTCCGACAACGCGAGACAGTCCAAATTGTCTTGTCTTGTCGGACAATGTAGTCCGAGTCAAATTATCTAAGACAATTGTCCTCTAAGGAATATGATATGATTAACGCCTGGTTACAAATTTGACATCTATCAACCATCGCGTTCGGGATTCGCGAGTCCAGAACATTACTGTTCATCATCAGCGCACCTCGTGCAGCGGGTAGGCGTCCAAGTAGGCGCCGTTGGTGATCAGTCGAGCGACGCCGATCTTGTCCACCTCCTGCGTATCGTAGGTCGTTCTGATGAGAATATCGTAGACCATCCGACTGCGCTGCGACTGCGTGAAGAACTTGTCTCGGTCCGGCATAATAAACCTATTAGAAAATTAATTTATCGTTTACAATTTGTGAGAATTTTGCATGAAATACTCTTTACTGATGAGCTCGATCTCTGCTGAAGGGCGCAGTGAAGTAATCGGGCTCCTCAATGTCATATTTCTTCTCCAGACGGAAGATGCTGATGCTCTGCAGGCAGCTGCGGATCACGCCCTTCTCCTCGGCGTCGGGGTTCATCTGAGAGAAGAGATACTGTAATGCGCAATTTCAAATTTGAATTCGAACTTGGTACCTTGATGGGCATCTTCATCTTCAGGAATTCGGCTTGTTTCGCGAGAACGCTCCACGGGGCGTGTACCTTTACGAACCCTGTACGGCCGTCGACGGATTGCTAGAATTTTTGTACTTAAGAGTACTGTAGCTCTAAATTCAAATCAAAGTTCATTGTTCTACTGACCTCTGGTCCTTCGTACTCCAACTGTAGACCCTGCGCCAGCAAATTTGCCTCGAATGTGTCCCGCTTCTTCTGCTTCTTGCCTTCGTTCTCTTGGAATGTGTGATCGTGTTTCTCTGGGTGGATTTCGTAGACCAAAATGTAGTCGATCTTTCTGACTCCGTCCTTGAAGTAGCAGGACTCTGGTAGCTCTTTCTCGGTGGACGGTGTGTCCTTAACAAGAATAGATCAGGTTATATGCGACGACGACGACGACGACGACGAGACGACGACGACGACGACGACTCTCACTTCTCTCTCGTGATCTCTTCCATCCTTTCCATTTTCGTTTCCAGCCTGTTTCAGCTCCTCCAGTTCTAAAACTGGACCACGACTCCTCCACAGATGTAATTGCATAATGCCTACCTACATTGACTAATGCCTACAGTGCGCCCTCTTACTTTCACACAATCCTCATAATAGTGTTGCAAGCAAACCCACCGGTCTCCTCGATGGGGACGCCCTCTTCCGTCCCCGCCGACGCGGTGCTGCTGAAGGGCGCGTCATCAATGAGAGGCTCGACCGAGTCGACTTTCGCGGCCATCTCTCACTCTAACTCATCGCCGTCTTACTTTTTCATCGCCGTCGCCTTCTGCTCGTCGTTGAAAGTGTAACAGACGGACAACATGTCTGTCTGTTCCGGCTCAAAGCGCGCCTGTCTCTGGCTCAAAGGGGCAAAGGGGCAGAAACGAGGGCTTATGCGCTCCGAAAGCCAAGGCTAGGCTTCAGGCCGATGGACTCGACTTGGCTGCGGCTGGCTGCCTTCCTTCTCCTCCTCTATCTAGACGAGAAGACAAGCCGACGGCGCACACACAAACACTGCAAGCAAGCACATACAGCGAGAAACGCGAAAATGGCGAAAGGCGCAGGAAAAGAAACGGCCTCTCCCTGCCTTCCCCTCCCCTCAAGGGAAATCGGCCACCCAAAAGCCTGGCTGCTTCCACCCCCCCCCCCCGCCACCCATTCGTAGGAAACACGCCTGCGATGGCGCCGCGGCGCTAGCTCGAGGATTGATTAGAATTCCCGGCGAGGAGGGTCTAATTCCGCTGAAATGACTGGCGCGGCGGGGAGGGGAGGGGGTCTGGGGAAGACAGGCACACGCGCGAATGAGGTTAGAAATGGCGGCTTCAAGCAACAGCTGCGTCGCTAGTTGGGTTAGAAGCTGGAGAATGGGAGTTTATGGCGGCGGGCTTGTTTATTGCGGATGCCGGCTGAAAAGCGGAACGGTTCACGAACGGGCACTGGACACACACGTACGAAGAATGCCTATGTGGAACAGATACTTGAAGTTTAAGTTGATATGGTACATTTATTTGAACTAAAGTTGCTGCTGGACTGTAATGACAATGCGCCACCAACGAGCGACGCAGCAATACGCGTGACAGATGCGAACGTAAGCTAGCTAATTTGGCGACGCGTGAGTATGAGTCAAACCGTGTTGTGACTCATTCCATGCTATGCTGTACTCACGATCGGTTATTTGCGTGTACATGCCAAATCGACTGCATCGTCGTAGCTGAAAGCTTGCCAAGAAAGCATTCATTCGTAACCTGCATTTGTATTACCGTATAACTACTCTCTTTGACGCAATATGTGTTCCAAGGCAACGCTACATTCATGCCGATCGAGTTAACACTACAGCATAGCAGCCAACGTGTGATCAAATTTTGAATCGCACCCTTTCCTTCATCGTTTCGCCACCAATTTTGCCCGCCATGTCCTCCAAGAACCTCGAACTCTTTCGCACCACGGTTGACAAAGTTTACGGACCATTCAGTCAAAACTGGCGCCCCAAAAACTTCTCCGAGAACAAATCGCGCTATCTGTGGACCGACGCTTTCGGCGTGGTCAATTTTTTGACGCTGTTCAAGATCACCGGCGATCGGAAGTACCTAGATCAGGCCAAAGTTTTGATCGGTACCGTTCACGACACTTTGGGCAAAAGTAGAGATGGGAAGAGTCGATTGGGGAACTCGACTGAAGAGCAGCCGCTTTTAGGAGGTCTCAGAATCGGCAAGCCGCAGGGAGAGGGACCCGGTGGGTTGTGGAACTTGTGGCAGAGTGCGAAAACTCACAGAATTTGTGCAGCAAATCAAATTTACTTGCTTTATACCGTGGTTTGGGGGTTTGCAGGGCGAAATTTGTGAACATAGTTGCGATTGGTCGCGAGGCTAGGGGGGGGGGGGGGGTTCAACCGAGATTTGGGGGGGGGGGGTAACTAGAACAAGAAACCTGTGCTTGAAGCTCTCAAAAAAATCTCCAAAAGAGCCTAAAAATTGCCATAAAGTCGCCAAAAAACGCACATTTTTACTCACTTTTTAAGCAAATTGTACCAAAATGACTCACATTGCTCAAAAATAGCGCCGCAGGCGAAAATTTTTGCCAATTTTAGGTCAACTTTTGGGAAATTTCCTGATTTTTAGGGGGGGGGTAGCTGGAATCTCGGCTAGGGGGGGGGGGGATTAACAAGAATTTTGTTCTTGTTGGCCGTTGGTAGGGGGGGGAGTAACCCCCCCCCCCCCCCTAACCCCCCCCCCCCCCCCCCCCAACCCCCAATCGAAACTATGTTTGTGAATCCAAACTGAGGTAAAGGACAGGCAAAGAGGTAAGTGACATTACCTCTAGGATTGACAAGTGGGTGGGAGGGGCAAAGCTTTATTATGTAGGATGGGATTTCTAGAACATTTTTCGAAATTGCGCCGGATGCGACTCCGCAGGCATAAGTTTGCTGTTTAGGCGCCGCAGTTAGAATATTTCATTTTCCGCCATTTTGGGGAGGGACACTGGCATGGGAGGGGGGGGGGGGGGGGGGGGGGCTTCTTCTGCCATCAGCTATCACTGTATCACACACGAGAAATCAATAAATCAATATTTCCATTCGAAATCCCCCCAGGCATGAGCGAGGACGGCCAGTACTACCACTACCTGACCAAGTGGATGTTCGCCCTCAATCGATTGGCTCTGATAACAGAGGAAAAGCAATATAACGACTGGGCTATTGATATGGCGAAAGCCATACACCCCCACTTTGTGAAGAATGGCAGAATGTATTGGAAAATGAGCATTGATTTGAAGAAACCACTGGTGAATAGTGAGGGAGGATTGGACCCGTACGACGGACTCACCATGTACAAGATTCTGAGGGTGGGGAATGTGTTGTGGAATTTTTGATAATTTAAAAATTTTGTGGTTTGGGTACCGGGTTACTACTCTAGTAAAGTTGTATGGGCGAATATCGGCTGCTCTAATTATGAACATTAGCGCAGACTTAGTGAGTATAATAGAATGGAACCTTTAAGATTTCCGCAAAACGGCGCGAAATGTCCAAAAGTGCATAAAGGACCATATTTCGCCCGATTTCTATGTAAAGTGCGCATGCATCCCAGCAGCGTACAGTACTCTACGCAACACTTGGCGAAAAAATTATTCGACTTCTGCCCTGTGTAATTTCTACCTACACGCTCTGATCGATTTCAGGACAGCTCAGAGGACAAGTCCACCCTGGAGAGTGAGATCAACGACCTGCAGCAGATGGTCAACTGTCGCTATCCCAACTACCGCACTCACGACACACTGGACGCTGGAGAAGCTTTGTGGCTGGCTCACTTCTATCCCAATGAAGACTATTCTAAGGTAAGCGTGTTTGTTGTATGTGAGTGACGAATCAAATGCAGGATGCAGGCACTTTGAAGTCGCAAGTTTGTTTGCATTTGACACCTATGAAAGCACTGCAGTGGATATTCGCGCTGCTTACATCGCCCAGCCTGTACCTATTCTTGCAGCAGCTGAAGCAAAGGGCCGGCGCGGCTGTGGAGCAGCTGTGGAAGGCTGGAGAATTCTCAGCCTCCAGAGGTCGCCGGCTTGCTTTCAGGTTAGGTTCATAGATGGGCATAGGGTTGGCAAGGGTTGGCAAATCCAACCCTTAATTCTGGGGGGACTACGCACTACGCAAAGCAAATCCGGACCACTACGCATGCCGGCCGAGAAATTAGAATGAAAGATCGCATGTGTGTGCAGATTCTGTAGATCTTTATCCATAAAATGAAAAATTTTCGCCTGCGGCGCTATTTTACCCCACTTCCTTGATGTAAAAACCTCTAAATTCCCAAAATTTTTGCTTGCGATACCTAAATATTCTGTCATTTGTGCATCCTTCAGTCATAATTTTTCCTTTAAAATTGTTTGGTTAATCTTCTTATTACAATGACACCTCAAGGCTTCTCAGTCTGTTAGTTGACCCACTACTTTTGCAAAGTTTTAGGAGAATATCTAACTCTCAACTGACCACTACGCATCAGGTCTGGGACCCGCCAGGTCTAAGTTTTGGACCTTGCCCATCTATGGTTAGGTTGGTAGGTTTCTTCACTCGAAACTGGTTGGCGCCTATAGTGTAGCTAACCTGCTGTAGAGGGGGAGATATTTCACCCCTCAAAGGGAGAGTCAGTGGGTCCCCTTAGAACTACAGAGTGGAGGGAAGTGGGGGCGAGAGCGCGAATTTTGACAATGCGAAAAATTCAGCGCCGCAGGCGAATTATGTACACTCCCGCTCCAGTATTACCACTTTCGTAAACTGAAACCCAAGCTGTAGCCCGTCGTACTAAGCCTCCATCCCTCCCTCCCTCGTACCCTGTAGTGTACCGGTTGCTTCACACTGTACATTTGTCACGTTTCAGAGAGTTCGGCACGACCATCGGCGTCCAGTGTCACGAGGACCTGAAGCAGTCATGGGCAGACAGAGTGGAGCAGATCCATGACACCTGGAGCAAACATCTGTATGACAGAGACGGGGACATAACACCCGTGATGTTCTGCAGCTCCCTGATCCCGGGATTGTTTCTGAGACAGGGCTGAGAGAAGTGTGTGTGTACTTTGTGACGAATGGGTTACAGTAGCTCGAACAAGACATTGGTGTTGTCGCGGGTATTGACGCGTTGAGGTGCTTGGTTTGTGCAGCATAAGCTTTCGACAGTGTCGAAGCGTGGGCTGGAAAATGTGGAAAACCGAGCTGTATTCTGATATGACGAGAGAAGTGCGGCGACAGTAACAGTGGAATCTTAGCGGTTTTGTCTGAATCTCTGGAGTACTAGGAAGTTGGCGACGCGCTACAAGGGCTCGTGGTGTGTTATTTCTAAGATAGCAAACGTCGACCCAGGCAATCGTTCCACTGCGACAACGCGGATACCTATTACGATAAACACTTTCGATTGTCATTCAAGTCGCGCAGCTGAACAACGTACACTGTATCCTTTCCATAGTGGCACGCCTACCTACGCCGTATTCACAGGGGTACCCGTTCCCATCTGGGTATGGCTACCCGTATGATGGATAGGGTAAAGCTTCAGTGGGATCACTGAGAGTGTCTTAGCACAACAGCAGAACAACACTTTCATAGATGATTCCGATCGTTACCGCCATTTTCTTACACACAGGTAACATTAACCTGCAGTGCGCCTTTACAGCTGTACAACGCAAGACGACGACGGTACTGTATGTAAACGCTACGGCATTGTACAAAAGGGGAACTTGCACTGTCCAGTACTAAAGACGACAATAACGAACTCGCTTACAACAGAGTACACACCAATTCTTGACTCCGAGAACTCTTCTCACTCGCCTCAGATTTCGAAGAGGTCGGGCGGCTTGGCGGGGGGCCAACTCGGCTCCACGGCGTTGTTGTTGTCCATGGTGTCGGTGCCAGTGCCACTGGTGTCGCTCTCGTGGCCGCCGCTGTGGGGCTTGAGCAGCGCGCCGCGGTTGGCGTTGGGCGGCTGGAGATGGTGGAATGTCTGGCATTGGCCTGGATGCATATGGCCCTGAGGCTGATACGAAGGGTAGGCGTGGCCCAGCATGGGGCCCGTGGGCGACGACACCGAGTGGGGCGAGTTCTCCGCCTGGCTCGGGCTTTGCAGGAACATGTTGGTCGGGCTTCCCTCCGAGTAGGCGTAGTTGGAGCTGGAGGGTCGACTCTCTCTGGGGTTCTGGGTGAAGAGGGTCTCGATGGGGGGTTGGCCTCCCATGGGCGCGAGCCCGTGGACCTGGATGCTGGGGGCCTGTGGGGGCACCCCATTGGGCATCATCTGTTGGACGTTTGGCTGGTAGAAGTTGCTGGGCAGGCCGTACTGCGGTTGGAAGGCGATCTGCTGCGGCTGGACTGGGTAGCCGCCCATGTGATGGTGGCCGTTGTAGGGCGGCGGGTCGCTGTAACGCTGTGTCGCTGTGTGCTGGACTTGAGCTGCTACTGGAACGGACATCCCTGACAGGTTGGGGTTGCTGCCCTGCTCGTGGTTTTGATACCCATAGATGTACGGCTGCACATTTGGACGTGGGGCCAAGGGGACCATTTGGTGGGGGCCTGAATTAGGCAGACAGTTTTGTCATTGAATTGCTGGCCGCTTGGACGATGTTGAGTCACCTTGATCAGAATTGGCGCGACTCCTGCGCTGGTCCTGCATGGAGAAATCTTGGAAGTTGCAGACCATTCTAGCGACTTCCTCCTTGAATGCAGGGTTGACCTCGATCAGCTCCGTCACCTTGTCCTTCAAGACTTCCTCCTGAGAAGCTGGTCTGAAAGATAGGGTGTCAAAATGTGAGACTTGTTGATAGTCTATTGAGGTTCTCGGATTTGTGGAAACTCGCCTGCCGTCATTCATGGGCTGAGAGCCAAGTATCCAGTTGATGTATGGGCCGTTGAATTCCACATTGGGATCCGCGTCTCTCGCGATCAATGACTTTTCGATCTTCTTTGGGCCGTCGCGCCTTCCTTTAAAACGAATCTCAATTCATGAATTTAATGACTCACGGTTAACAACGTTACAACAGCACCCGCACACCTGTGAGAATGTAGTGGGTGCTCTTGAAGTTCTGCATTCGTGAGATGATGGTGGGCAACGAGACGCCCACAATGAACTCTCTTTCGATGGGTGTCAGGTTCTCCACCTTGTGCGCCACTGAAAGCTTCCCCAGCTGTCTATCGTCTTTGACGCGGACATTCCTCACAGTGGTCTTACTGCTTCCATGCGAGAAGGTAAGATGACCCGGCTTGCTGGCACTGAATCTTATGACAATTGCGCGATCCGGGCACTGTTTCAGCTGTTCCATGGCTTGGTTCATGCTGATGAATCCTTGGATTACCCTACAAGCATGGCCTTGTGATCTGTCAGATTGGAGTGGCCCAACTGTAATTGTATTTCCATGCTGTAACTGTGCGTATGCACCAATAACTGCCTGAATTCAGTTAGTGTCTTCAAGTACTGTTGTAATTCTAACCCCTTCTTGTAGTAGTGGCCCATGGAGCTGTACTCTTTGTTCGCTCCTGGCTTGACGATTTTCTTGTCCTTGTCCAAGATCAGCAGAGCACATGCGCAGAACCTCAACAGCTGATGTTGTGCCTCTGTCCTCAGTAGGGACACCGTAGATTCACATAATATCATACCACTCGAAGATCGTGCGTGGATCCTGCTCCTTCTTCCCAGGTTGTTTGGATGGAGGAAGTTGGCCCTCCGCAACTCCCGGCCGAATGTCGTGCTGAAATTGGCTACAAAACTTTAACAGATTGCTCATCGAGACTGAGAGCAGTTGCACTTGCAGTGTTCACCTGAAACAGCATGGCATACGTGATTGCGAACTGATTGCCGGGATGAAGTTTTCGTTGCAGGTTCAGCAGGATCTGTGACATGTTCTCCATCTCAGCGTCACTAAGGCCCTTGACTTTGGTGATCTGAAAGTATTCATTTCCTATAATCCTCTACGCATGTAGCACTACCATCACAGGCAATGGCCGCCTTCCGACAGTCGCCGTCTGTGTAGACCATTGTCTGTCACACCTTGTAGAAGTAGGCTCTGAATGCCTTTGCGAACGTCTGCCACTCGATCAAAGCGTTGTCGTCTCTTGGACAGGTGAAGGAGGCCTGCAAATTGTCAAAGCCGCCGTTTGCGAAGTGTGCCACCCGCTTTTCAGCAGTTGGGGTATGTATGTAGGTCACTCTACCGCTGGGGAGCTGATGACGCTCCAGAACATGTGCCCGTACTGTTTCACGTACTGGTTGTTGTTGACAGCGATCAGGAACGGCGTTCCCATGGTCTGAAAATACATACCTATTTGTGATGTTTCGTCGACATTCGAGGGACCTCACTCGCCCCCCTTACGCTTAGCTTGACGTTCGGGCAGTGGGCGCTGGCGGGAATGTGCCAGCGAACCATGAAATAGTAGTGGGTTTCCTTGGTACGATCGGATCTTCTTTGTGACCTGCTTGCTTCGCCTTCACTGCCACTGCTCACTTGCCGTTTGGGTTTTAGAGTGACAATCTGTCCGTTGGTTTAAGCGATAGCAGTGGCACGATTGCGACCAATGGACTGGAAGCGCTATACCAAGTCTTGGTAGCTGGCGGTGATTCCGATCTGTGTTCGGCCACTGGCGGTCAATGGTTCGGTCATCGTCTCAGATAATCTCTTTGCTTTATCTG